>MU693043.1:19161-64152 GCA_026770625.1 Nicotiana glauca
TGGGTAGGCGATTGGATTTATATACGAAAGGGGGAATTCCATCCTGGCCATTGGATCAAGCAAGATCAATGGCCTGGATCGTTTCATTTAAATGAAACGACACCGTTTGGTCTCGTTAAGAGAGTGGGTCGACCCGGGTGAGATGGACCGGGTTAGACAGTAAGCTCAGGACCGCTAGATCAGTAGGAATAGACAACTTAGATTGACTTACCTGAAACGACGTCGTTTGAGATGTCGCTGAGATCGGATGGTCTGGACCGGGTTGGGCATTTGATTTGGGCCTAGATTGGGTGTGGGATTGGGCGTGGGGTTGGGCCTGGTTCGATTTTTCTTTTATTTCATTTCGTTTCTTTTCTTTTTATTTCCTAATTTAAAAAAAACAAAAATCCTAGATTAAATTATAAACCCAAAATTATCTTAAAACATACTGATTAACTCTTACTAATAATTATCACACACATGCAACAACATATATATATTTTTTTGTATTTTTCATTTATTTAAATGCATAAACATGCACGGACACAGGCAAATAATACCACCATGTTTCACAAAAATGCACCCAATAAAACAGACAATTTTGTTTTGATTTCTTTGGGAGTAGTTCGTATGAGGCAAAAATCACGTGCTCACACTATTCGATCTAGGCTCTACTTATTCTTATGTGTCTTCTTATTTTGCTTTGCATTTGGGTGTGCCTCGGGATTCTTTGAGTGCCCCCGTTTATGTTTCTACTCCTGTGGGAGATTCTCTTGTTGTGGACCGCGTTTACCGATCATGTATGATTACTATTCGTGGTTTTGAGACCAGGGCGGATCTATTATTACTCGGTATGGTTGACTTTGATATTATTCTGGGCATGGACTGGTTGTCGGCCCATCATGTTATTCTTGATTGTCGCGCCAAGACCGTGACGCTGTCTATGACAGGTGTTCCACGTATTGAGTGGAGTGGTACTTTAGATCATACTCCTAGTAGAGTTATCGTTTTCCTTAAAGCTCAATGTATGGTTGAGAAGGGGTGTGCCGCGTATTTAGCTTATGTGAGAGATGTCAGTGTTGATACCCCTTTTGTTGATTCAGTCCCAGTGGCACGGGATTTCCCCGATGTGTTTCAAGCTGATCTCCTGGGCATGCCGCCCGATAGGGATATCGATTTTGGCATTGATCTGTTGCCAGGCACTCAGCCCATTTCCATTCCTCCATATTGCATGGCTCCTCCTGAGTTGAACGAGTTGAAGGATCAATTGCAATAATTGCTTGGTAAGGGTTTTATTCGACCCAGTGTCTGACCGTGGGGTGCTCCTGTCTTGTTTGTGAAGAAGAAGGATGGTTCTATGCCTTTGTGCATTGATTATCGTCAGTTGAACAAAGTTACAGTGAAGAACCGTTATCCTTTGCCTCGTATTGATGATCTGTTTGACCAGCTTCAGGGTGCACAGGTGTTTTACAAGATTGATTTGTGCTTAGGTTACCATCAGTTGAAGATTCGGGAGCCAGATATCCTGAAAACTACCTTCAGTACTCGGTATGGTCATTACGAGTTCCTTGTTATGTCATTTGGAGTGACTAATGCCCCGACAGCTTTTATGCATTTGATGCACAGTGTATTCAGGCCATATCTTCACTCATCCGTTATTGTTTTCATTGACGACATCTTGGTGTATTCCCGGAGTCAGGAAGATCTTGAGCTGCACCTGAGGACAGTGTTTCAGACCCTGAGAGAGAAGAAATTATATGCAAAGTTCTCAAAATGTTAGTTCTGACTGAGTTCTGTGGCATTCTTAGGCCACATGGTATTGAGTGAGGACATTCGAGTGGATCCGAGGAAGGTGGAGGTCGTGCAGAGTTGGCCCAGGCCCTCCTCAGCTATCGAGATTCGTAGTTTCCTTGGCTTGGCGGATTATTACCATCGCTTTGTGGAGGGGTTTTCATCGATTGTGGCCCCTATTACTAGGTTGACCCAAAAGGGTGCCCCATTTCAGTGGACAAAGGAGTGTGAAGCGAGCTTCCAGAAGCTCAAGACAGCTTTAACTTCAGCCCCAATCTTGATGCTGCCTACTGGTTCGGGGTCTTATACAGTTCATTGTGATGCCTCACGAGTTGGACTTGGAGTAATGTTAATGCAGGACGGTAGGGTGATTGCCTACGCGCCCAGACAGTTGAAGGTGCATGAAAAGAACTACCATGTCCACGATCTTGAGTTAGCTGCTATTGTTCATGCCTTGAAGATCTGGCATCATTATTTGTACGGGGTGCCTTCTGAGATCTATACTGACCATCGGAGTTTGCAACACTTGCTTAAGAAGAAGGAGCAGAATATACATCAGAGGAGATGGTTAGAGTTGTTAAAGGATTATGATATTACGATTCTTTATCACCCGGGCAAGGCCAATGTGGTAGCCGATGCCTTGAGTCGCCGGGCGGAGAGTTTGGGGAGTCTGGCATATATACCAGCCTCAGAGAGACCTATGGCGATGGATGTTCAGGCCTTAGCGAGCCAGTTCGTGATACTGGACCTTTCGGAGCCCAGTCGGGTTCTAGCCTGTGTGGTTTCTCGTTCTTCCCTATTTGATCGTATCAGGGAGTGGCAGTATGATGACCCACATTTGCTTGTCCTTCAGGACAGGGTCTAGCGTGGGGATGCCAGATATGTGACCATCGGGGATGATGTGGTATTGAGGATGCAGGGCCGGATTTGTGTGCCCAATTTTGATGGTCTTCGAGAGTTGATTCTAGCAGAGGCCCATAGTTCGCGGTATTCTATCCATCCAGGTGCCGCAAAGATATATCAGGACTTAAGGCAGCACTATTGGTGGAGGCGGATGAAGAAGGATATAGTTGACTACGTGTCTAGATGCCTCAACTTCCAGCAGGTGAAGTATAAGCAGTAGCGTCCGGGTGGGTTGCTTCAGCAGATAGAGATCCCGGAGTGGAAGTGGGAGCGTATCACCGTGGACTTTGTATCTGGACTCCGACGGACCGTGAGGAAGTTTGATTCTATTTGGGTCATTGTAGATCGGCTGACCAAGTCCGCTCATTTCATTCTTGTGTGTACCTCTTATTCATCAGAGCGGTTGTCGGAGATTTATATCAGGGAGATCGTCCGTTTGCATGGCATTCCAGTTTCTATCATCTCAGACAGAGGTAATCAGTTTACATCGCGGTTCTGGAGAGCCGTGCAGCAGGAGTTAGGTACTCGGGTGGAGTTGAGCACGGCATTTCACCCCAAGACGGATGGATAGTCCGAGCGCACTATTCAGATTCTGGAAGGTATGCTCCGTGCGTGCGTGATTGAGTTTGGAGGGTCATGGGATCATTTCCTACCATTGGCGAAGTTTTCTTATAACAACAGTTATCAGTCCAGCATTCAGATGGCGCCGTATGAGGCTTTATATGTGAGGAGGTGTAGATCTCCGGTGGGTTGGTTTGAGCCGGACGAGGCCAGGCTATTGGGCACAGAGATGGTCCAGGATGCAATGGAGATGGTTAAGGTGATTCATGATAGACTCCGTGCATCCCAGTCCAGACTGAAGAGTTACGCGGACATGAAGGTTCGTGATGTTGCATATATGGTTGGTGAGCGGGTTCTACTTCGGGTCTCTCCTATGAAGGGCATCATGAGGTTTGGGAAGAAAGGGAAGCTGAGTCCGAGGTTTATTAGACCTTTTGAGATCTTGAGGCGAGTTGGGGAAGTTGCTTATGAGCTTGCCTTACCTCCCAGCCTAGCCGAAGTTCATCCGGTATTCCATATTTCGATGCTCCGGAGATATCACGGTGATCCGTCGCACGTGTTGGATTTCAGTCCTGTCCAGTTGGACAAGGATCTATCCTATGTTGAGGAGCCAGTGGCCATTTTGGATAGGCAGATCAGAAAGTTGAGGTCAAAGAACATTGCTTCAGTGAAGGTCCAGTGGCGGGGTCAGCCGGCCGAGGAGGCGACTTGGGAGACCGAGCCGGATATGCGCAGCCAGGAGAAGGTAATGACTCGGCCGGTCGTTTTTGGAATTTATGCCCCGATCCCCCATTAATTGTTTCCCCTAAGTTCATTTCTGCTATTTTTGGTTTGCCGGGATGTTCGGTGTTAGAATTCGGAGTGTTTTGGGACACTTAGTTCCTAAATAAGAGCTTAAGAGTCGAAAATTGGTCTGTATTTGGAACAGTGTGAAGACGACCTCGAAATGGAAATCCGATGGTTCCGTTAGGTTCGTTAGGTGATTTTGGGGTTGGGAGCGTGTTTGGAATTTATGTTGGAGGTTCGTAGCTCATTTAGGCTTGAAATGCCAATCGAATTTTTGAAGTTTCCAGTCCGATAGTGAGTTTTTGATCCGAGGGTCGGATTTGAATTCTGGAAGTTGTTGTAGCTCCGTCATGTCATTTGGGATGTGTGTGCAAAATTTTAGGTCATTCGGGCGAGGTTTGGTTAGGTTTTTTATCGAGAGTGTGTTTGGTTGGAATTTGAAGTTCTTAGGCTTGAATCTTTGCTTAATTCGTGTTTCCGGCATTGTTTTAGGTAATTTAAGGATTCGTACAAGTTTGAATGATGTTATGGGATATATCCGTAGGTTTGGTTGAGGTTCCGGGGGCCTCGGGTGTGTTTCGGATGCTCAACGGAGCATTTTTGTGTTGTTAAAAATTGCAGAAAACTGGGCTCAACTGTTGCAGACTTTCCTTCTATGCAATCGCAGGTGATCCTATGTGATCGCATAGCATAATTTTCAGAGGTGTTATTTTTGTTCTATGCGATCGCAATTCCCTTGTATGCGATCGCAGAGGCCAACCTTTCCCTTCTATGCAATCACACTCCCTTCCCACGCGATCGCATAAGCCTGTTTCTCTTCCTTCTATGATCGCAGGCCCAACCCTGCGTTTGCATAGGCCAATTTTTTGGTCCTTTAAATTTTTACTCTACGCGATCGCATCACTGCCCATGCGATCGCATTGAACAAGACCCCTGAACAGTTATAAACATTTCAAAAATGAGGTTTCGGCATTTTTACCAAAGCTCAAGGTTTGGAGCTCGGATTTGGGAGCAATTTCAAGGGTTTTCCAATGGCAATCACTGGGTAACGATTTTCTACTCTCCTATGACTAAAACCCATTGATCTAATCGCGAATTCACCCTTTAATTTCGGATTTTGAATGAAAAGTGGTTAAAACTTCTTAGACTTAGCTATGGGGTGTTAAGGGGGCATTTGACCTCCGATTTGAGAGATTTTTATATGGTTAGACTCGTGAGAGTACGAGGGTCCTGAAAACATAAAAATTATTAGATTCTGAGATGTTGGTTGGAGGGGCATTTTGGTTATTTTACCTATTTTTGCGCCCTAGCTTTAAATTTAATAGTGGAATCAGTTGTTTGCAATATTATTTACGATGTGTAATTGAATTGAATAGATTTGGGTCATTTGGAGTCGGATACTCGTGGCAAGGCGCGGTTTCTAGTGATATTGAGCCGGTTTGAGGTAACTGGCTTGTCTAACCTTGTGTGGGGGACCTTTCCTCTTAGGATTTTACTTGATATTTGAGTGCCTTGTGCATGAGGTGACAAGCGCGTACTTGACCCAATTGATGAAAAACCATTTTTTTGTTGCTTAAACTATGAAAACTTAGTCCTTATCCTTATTTGCCTTGTTCTATCTAGGGTTATGACTTATGTTAGATTATTAAAAAGCATGTTTAACTGACTTGACTGCCTACTTGCTTAAATTATTTTAACAGCTCTATGTGAAGCATTCTAGGCTAGTTCTATCTGTGTTTGTTTTTCGTACGTTATTCCTTGGCTTGTTTCTGGATGTGATTGCACATTTACATTGGGACTACGGATGTGGGATTCCAGTAGCTTCCCCCCCCCCCTTTGTTTGTTTACTTTGGGACTATGGGTTCGATTCCTGGGAGATCCCTCTGCACTTTTATTTTGGGACTACGAGACGGTATCCCGGGAGATCCCCCTGCACATTGATGATTGGACTACGGGACGGTATCCCGGGAGATCCTCTTGTATTGGTATGAGAGTTGGACTACGGGATGGTATCTCGGGAGATTCACCGGACAGTTGAGGAAAGGGCTACAGGACGGTATCATGGGAGACCCTTATTGGCATCTTGATATTGAGTTGTGTTTGCTCTGTGTTTCTGCTCTATCCCTGTAGTTATTATTGTTTCATTGATTTGCCTTATTACACTGTTGCGTTTATTATTTTTGTCAGATTTCCACACTGTTAATTATTGCTATTGTTATATTTTTGCCTCAGTAGGGCCCTGACCTTTCCTCGTCACTACTGAACCGAGGTTAGGCTTGGCACTTACTGAGTACCGTTGTGGTGTACTCATGCCCTTCCTGCACATGCTTTTCATGTGCAGATCGTCCAGGTACCTCTACTCAGACGCACTATGAGTGAGGCAGGAGGATTTCGGAGACTTCGAGGTAGATCTGCTGCGTTCGCAGACCGACGAGTCTCCCTCTTACTCTATCTTTAGTAGCTAGTTTTCTCTCTTTCGGTTGTTAGAATATTCTGGAGTTTTGGAGCCATACTATACATTTCTATAGCCTATGTTGCCCGTGAGTTTTCGGGTCTTTGGGAATTTCAGTAGACTTGTGTTATTGAGTTGTACATGCCGAGTGGCATACAATACAGTTTCTTCTAGTTATTTAATTTGGTTACTCTGTTTTTCCGCAATTATTATATTTTCCACAATATTTGGCTTACCTGGTTGTGGGGACTAGGTGCCATCACGACATGTTCATGATCGGTGAACTAGGGTCGTGACACATTACTCCCTATACCGTGCGTGTAGATTCAGGTGTTCCTGAGGCGTAGTGCGAGCTTTCCTGCTCTTCAGTTTCCATCGGAGTTATCGAGGTAGCTACATGGCGTCCGTAGACCCGATCTCTCCCTCTATCTTTCTTTACTTTTCCGCATTTTAGACTTTTCTAGTATTAGACTATTGAACTCATGTGATAGAGGCTCTTGACTTGTGACACTAGATTGATGGGCTATGTAGTGGTGTTACTATGATTTCTGCACATTTTATCTACTGTTTCAGGCTTCTATTTATGCTAATTTTGTAATTAAACTCTGTTAATTGGTAATAAACTCTATAAGAGAGGGGATGTGATTGAAAATTATTCGAGCTTGCCTAGCAATGTGTTAGGCGCCATCACGACCGGTGTTGGGGTCGTGACAATACAGTTCCATTACAAACCACATAATTATACGGGTCATCATTATCGTCGTATCGACAAAGCTAAGGTTATGCATTGAATTTGGATCCTCATGTTATGTTATTTTCCTTCTCCTTGTTCTCTTTATATGAATAAATAAGTTGTTATCCCTCTTACTTTTGTATAGGTATGGACATAATGAAAATCCTAGAAATATTTTGCTCACAAACTCGATAGAAAAAAATCAGCTAGATAGCTTTTTAAATAGAAAATTTAGTTTACTTTCTTAACTATTTTATGTCCTATGTATATCTACTATAACAAAGTGTCAAAAGATAACTCGAAGTACTACTTCTTGTATATGTTGGGAACATACAGACTTATTTCATTATATTAATCTCAGTTAGCTACTCAACAACAACACCAATCCAATATAATCCCACCATTGAGGTCTATGGAGGGTAGTGTGTACGCAGACCTTACCCCTACCCTGTGGTAGAGAGACTGTTTCTGATAGAACGTTGGAATCCCTCCCTCCAAAAACTTCCCACCTTGCTCTTGGAGTGACTCGAGCTCACAACATCTTGGTTGGAAGTGGAGGGTGCTCACCACTAGAGCAACCCACTGAGTTAGCTACTCGTGATTCTCAAATTCATCACAAGACTTAATCTAACCTAATTAACCAAAATTAAAATTAAAAAAAAGGAAATCGGGGACATAATGAATAATTAAGATTATAGTTGTGTTATTAAATTGAATCTTTTGTCTAAACCAACTGTAATTGTGACACTAGTAGTTGTTCTTTGTTTTTCATTTTCATGTTCCTGCTAATGTGGTAATTGTATCGTAGAACAATTGTTTGGTGATTTCTCTTTGATGTTCTTTCCGTTTTGGCTGTTAGGCACTAGTTCCGCCATTTTCCATTCTTATTATCTAGTTATTTATGATCGATCAATTTGAAAGCTGAATAATATTTAGCTTTGTCTTTGTTGTAAAACAAAACGTTCTTTTTATTTTATTTAGTATAATGCTTTGGGTTGTGCTAGTGTACTTGGATGTTTGAGACACTGTTCTGGTGCTTTTAAAAAAGATTGGTCTGCATTTTTTGCTATTTCTGCACTTATGGTCAATACTAAAAGTTTTTGAATTAGAAGAAATAAGGAATAACACACAGTATCCTACAACTACTATTTTATTGACTAACTTCCTGAATAACTCAATTAAACAAGCATAACATTAAAAAATCATGAAGCTTTATAGAAGTCAAATACATCTCTATCAGGTTACTACTCAATAGACAATAAAGATGTTTGTTACATAATAGGCATCAAATCTCATTGCGGGAGCTCTGTGTTTATCTCAAAAGTGAAGCTTCATATCTTGCAAAACTAATTAAACAGTAATGAATTAGTAGCTGACAAAACGAATTTTCATCTTTATTTTAAAAATGAAACTTGTAAAAGTATTGCTAGTTTTAAGCTATTAATGACAAAAAGCAAGACTTCCTAACTAGGGAAAAAGAAAAAGTTAACTCTGTTACTAACGTATCTGACCATGGCAAGAACATTATCAGTTATGGCGGAATTAGTGCAAGATAAACCAAAAATATGTAAAACCAAGCCAACATTTGCATAAACTCCAAAGAGTGCAAGTCATGTTAGATCGCACGTAAGTTAATTGACATATTATGTATTCATATATTCTTAATTGATCTATTAAATTAATTAATCAAACTATATGAATATTCATAAATTCTTAATTAATCTTCTAAATAATAAACGAATTTCATTCCATTTACTTTTTGCTCCTTTTACATTATTTTGTTAATATATTTTTGTTGTATTTATATTATGCATGTACTAGATTATGGCACCTGACAAACGATTGATGCAACTTGTTCATGATCGACTTGATGATGCTTACAAACTCGGGGTGGAGAAATTCTTGGATTATGCTTTTATAAGACTAGGAGAAACACATACAATACGGTGTTCATGCGTCAAATGTGGTAATGCATATTCAGGAACACGTGAGCTGGTTAAGTCACATTTAATAGTATATGGAATAATCCAAAATTATACTTTATGGTATCACCATGGGGAGAAGTTAGGTGAGCCAGATTCTGAACTTGCAGATGATGTTGACATTGAAGATAGTAATGGTGAAGATGAAATCCATGGGATTTTAAGATATTTATACCCCAATTTCGATAGAGATAATATGGGAACTGGTGGTGATGATTTTGTTGAGGAGGAACTATATCGCGAAGTAAAAAAATTCTATATGCTCTTAAAGGATTTTGATCAACCATTGTACCAAGGATAAAAAATTTCTAAAATTTCTACTGTGATTAAATTGCTTCACATTAATGAGTAATGAGTCATTTACAATGTTGTTGAAGATGTTGAAGGAAGATTTATTGCCTCATGAATCAAACTTGCCAGCTTCATATTATGAAGCAAAGAAGATAAGTTGGGACCTTGGGCTTTCTTACTAGAAGATTGATGCATGTAAGAATGATTGCAAGTTATATCAGAAGGATGATGAGTTTCTTGAATTTTGCAAAGTTTGTAGTGCATCTAGGTGGAAAGAAGATAAACGTAGTGGGGAAGTAAAATTTAAAAATAGAAAAAAGATTCCATATAAGATTTTACGTTATTTTCCTCTAAAGCCAAGACTTCAAAGATTGTTTATGTCCTCCAAGACATCTTCTTTAATGACATAACATCATGACAAAAAAATTGATGATGGTATAATGAGATACCCCGCTGATTCAGTAGCATGGAAAACATTTGATGAACTGCACCAATCTTTTGCTGCCGAGCCTCGTAATATTCGACTTGGACTTGCTATTGATGGTTTTCAACCATTTGGAAATTCCAAAATTCCGTATAGTATTTGGCTTGTAGTGCTTATTCCTTATAATTTACCACCTTGGTTATACATGAAGAAAGATAATTTTATCTTATCGATGCGTATCCCTGGTCCGGAGAGTCCTGGAGATGCAAGTGATGTTTATCTCCAACCATTGATCGAGGAATTAAAGGAATTATGGGAAACTGGAGTGGAGTCCTTCGATGCATCGACTAGAAAGAACTTTATGTTACATGCAGCTTTGTTATGGACCATTAATGACTTTCCTGCTTATGCAAATTTGTCTGGATGAAGTACAAAAGAAAAATTGGCTTTCCCTTGTTGCAATGAAGAAACTTTCTCAATTAGGTTAGAAAATGGTAAAAAGTAGTGTTATATGGGCCATTGATGCTTTTTTCCTCTTGATCATAAATGGAGGAACGATAAAGAGTCATTTGATGGTACTAAGGAGCGGCGATTACCACCAAAAATATTGTCCGGTGATTATATACTTGGTCAAGTAGCTGATTTGGATGGGTTACAACTAACAAAAGATCCAAAGAAGAAGATCAAAATATCACATGAAAGCAGAGGTGATAATTAGAATAAAAAGAGTATTTTCTTTGATCTTCCATATTGGAAGACTCTATTATTGCGCCATAATTTAGATGTGATGCACATTGAGAAGAACATATGTGATAATATTTTGGGGACACTCTTGAATATCAAAGGAAAAACCAAAGACACCATAAAAACTCGACTGGATTTGCAAGCGATGAACATAAGGAAAGAATTGCATCCAACGAAAAATGGGGATAAATATGACTTACCAATAACACGTTACACATTATCTCCTGAAGAGAAGTAGAAATTTTATAAATTTTTAAAAGTATTAAAGGTTCTAGATGGATTTTCATCAAACATTTCTTAGTGTGTCAACCTTAAAAATTATAAAATTTCAGGCTTAAAAAGTCATGATTGCCATATTATTCTACAATATTTACTCCCACTTGCGATACGTGGAATGCTCAGCAAATCTATGAGTGAACCACTTATTGAGTTATCTTTATTTTTCAATATTCTTGGTGCGAAATGTTTAAGAATTGAAGAATTAGAACAGATAGACGGCCTAATTCCTACAACTGAGTGCAAGTTAGAAAAAACCTTCCTTCCTACTTTTTTTGATGTCATGGAGCACTTACCAATTTATTTAGCTAATGAAGCTAAAATTGCCGGACCCACTCAATATCGACATATGTATCCAATGGAGATATACAAATATTTTATGAAATCTTTTATTGGTAATAGGGCTTGCCCAGAAGGTTCTATTGCGGAGGGATACTTAGCAACTGAATGTTTAACCTTATGTTCAAGGTATTTGCTTACAATGGAAACAAAATTTAATCTCCTTGAACGAAATTATGATGGTGGTGTTATAGAATGTGATGGAGGCTTATCAATTTTCTTTTTGAATCTGGAAGAGCCTTAATATGTGAAAAACCATGCAGACTTGATTCACATGAATTTGAACAAGCACATATTTATATTTTAAAGAACTGTGAAAAAGTTCAACCATTTCTCGAGTAAGTAACGACTTGTCCCAATAATTTACTTATACAGTCTTTAATGTTTTCATTTAAAATGTTATATTGTTCTTCAATTCTTTGTAGAGAGTTTTCACAAACTCCAGCTAATGTCTCTCAAGAAAATTCGGATTGGAAATTCATTAGTTGGTTAAAAGAAAAGGTGAGTACTAATAAGATATTATTATTTTTCAAACCAAATATGCAAATAGTATTTGCTAAATTATTTATTCGGTCGTGATAGGTTGCAGGTTTGTACAAACACGATACTACTAAGAAAATGGAAGATTTTCTCTCATTGTCACTTGGTCCTACGCCATACGTAACAAGTTTCCGTGGCTATGTTGTTAATAGATATAGGTTTCATGTGCAAGACTATGATGAAGTTTTAAGAACTAAGAATTGTGGGGTAATTGTAGTTGGTGAGACAGATGAAGAAAAAAAATATAGATTACTATGGAAAACTTACTGAGATTCTTGAGTTACAATTTGTTGGGGAAAGAAGACTAGTTTTGTTTTCAATGTAAGTGGTTTGATATATATATCAAGAAAAGGGAGTTAAAGTAGATGCATATGGATTTGTAAGTGTTAACCGCCAGCGCTTTCTGAAAATAAATGAGCCTTTTGTATTAGTCACCCAAGCATCACAAGTATTTTATGCTGACGATCTTTTCAATAAAGGGTGGAATGTTGTACGAAAAGTTCAACCTCGTAATTTTTTGACATTATGCAAAAAGAGGATGGTGATTACGAGGAGTTAGATAATTCTGCAAAAATGAAAATAAAAAGAACCGATTAAGGTTTGGAACTTTATCATGTATGCTTTTAATTTGTTAAATTCTTTATGATGTTCATACTGGACTCATCTGATTAACAAGTTCAACAGAATGGAAGGGAAAGGTCTTTAAAACTCCATTAAGTTGTTGCTTATTAACGGATTATATATTCACTTATGATACAATTATCTTGCTAATTATTTGCATCTCTAAGTTTTTATTTATTATTTGTTTCTGCCAATTTTCTCCAACTATGTTTATTGCCTGCCAACGTTCTAACTTATTTTCAAGCCATTCACATAAAGATGATTCATCTGAAGAAGCATCTTCCAAGTTCGAAGGTCGTCGAAATATAAAACTTATTTGCATGTTGTATGTTCTAGATATTATTTCTAGTTAATACATTTAGGTCGGAATGTGCTCTCATGTCTCAAAAATAGTCAATGTGCTAGTTGGCATCCTGTTTCTTATTGACAACTTGCTAAAATATTTTTTTTGTTGGGATAGCTTAATAATACTCTTTTTTCTTTTGTTGTATTAGGTTGACATGAATCCATCAAAATCTCGAAAGTTTGAAATGCAATCAACTTCAAAGACTGTTAAGCATTCATACGTTGCGGTCTTAGCAAGGGGACGAGGGCAAAGCTTTAGATCTTTGGGTTCGGTAAGGGTAAATGCTGAACAGAGACTCCCAATTGGAAATAGTAAAAATTGTAATGCAACAACTTCTTTTCTGAATGAGCTAGCTCAGAATATGAATCTTGCACCTCCTGGTTTCGATCCACTGGAAGATGATGTTTCCATCCCTCAAGAATTTCACGTGATGTAAGACACTCAAAGAAGCAAAATAAGTATTTTTCTATCTCAGTTTGTAATTTTTTTTTTCTGTTATTAGGGCTGACCCTTTTTTGTGATTAACTTAAATTTGAATTAGCAGGTCTATGTGAATCTGAAAAGGCAAAAAAAGTGAGAGGAAAGAACATATGTAAAAATGTTCTATGACTCAAAGTTGGAGAAAAGTTGAGCGTCACTTTCTTCCACAATTGAGTTGTTGGGAAGCATTCAGCCACATATGTGAGACACTAAGGTATATTAGTTCATGATCGTAATATGTATCTATTATGCTTATACTCATGAGCGGATATCGAAGAATATAGGCTAGACCACATGTGGGAAGTTGTTGCGGTAAGAATTTAAAGTATTACTTTGTTGTTTTACCTTTTTCTTTTCTTCTTTCACCATGAAAAGAAAATTAATTTTGAACTTTATAATCTTACATAATAATCATGTTAAATCATTGAGCTTTAGTTTAAGCATAATAAAAAGAAAATATATATTAGAGCAGCTAATTTTACAGCACAGATACTTCCAGAATAAAGGTTGGATGTTGGCCTCTGTATACTTGCTTCTAGAAAAGAATTTGACTTTTTAGTTTTAATTTTTTTGAATGCTGTTAATTTTAATAATAGTAATAAAAGTTTGATCGGCACATCTACAACATGAGATCGCTGGGAATGGAGGCATGACCTCCTTAAGGTGCATTGTCGCTTTGCGACATAAGATTTCGGTTTATATGCCATTTGAAGATTTCTGCTTTGCTTGAAGTTAGATCACTAAAATTTTGTGTGTTAAAATTAGTAAGGAAGAATGAAATCAAGATAGGCAAAGGAAGCTCTTTCGCAGCGTAATAAACTAAAATAAATGTTTGGGAGGTTTTATCTCCATTCAGGCATAAGGTGTATTTTGTTCCTTCTTTAATCTTTGGATACAGTAATTTAATGTTGTTGGGTCCTTTCTGGCATGTGTGATTTCATCCAGAATATTAGTATTATAGTTTAATTCTTCATGATATTCAAAAGAAAATAATTATTATTTAAAAGATGAAGGATTTCATCTTAAAGTGTTTTGGTTCTAACAACTAATTTGTCTCTCGTAACACTCATATGTTTAATTTTTTTTTTTGGGAAGATAAACCACTCGACTTAATTCCATGTGGTGAATATATAAATAATAATCCAAAACAGGAATCCAGTTATTACAAATTGTAAAGAGTGTAGAAAAGGTACGAAAGCATCAACTAAATAATTGAACTTTCCTTATTAGACCTATTACCTTTGTGTATCCTGTTTCATCTTTCCGTAGATAATTACATGATAAGATGTTTGTTTGGGCCTTTTGTGTGCATTGGCATTTGCATCTGCTTCTTTGAAATACTTCTCCTTGTATCATACGACCACCCGCAGATTGAGTATGAGAACATACTAATACTACTGGGAGGCAATCTAACAGTGTTTAGATAATTTGCCTCATACATGCAGCAGAATTTCATTTTGAAGCCCTCTAAAAATCAGTAATGTACCTGGGATTATCTGTGATGACAGATATTGCATTTCTTTTATTCTCCTAACATTAGCCAAATCACTGGTTATCTTCTGAATCTATTTCTAATGTGGACCTGTTGATGTTAACATAGTTTTTATCATTTTCATATCAGGAGTCATTGTTTGGTTGTATGTGCAATATTCCAACATAGCTGTTAATATTGTTGGTTAAATTTTTTTTAATTAGTTAAAACTTTTTGAGTTTTATGTTTGATGATATTCGTTATAGGACAAATTTGATAGTGCTGACATAAATGGTCAAAGAGATAATGTCTTGAAACATATAAGAAGGTTATAGAACAATTGGAGAGGATCATTGCACATGATTGTGAAATCTATGCCATTGCGTGATGTTCTAAAGGATGTGCCAGAGGGGGTCGACAAAAGCGATTGGGAATGGTTGGTAAAGGAGCACTTCTTATTTGAAAAGTTTAAGGTATGGTTTCATCACAATTTATCATCTTAGTTTTTTTAAGCGGCATATCATACCTTCTACGTTCTGTTGTTATTATAGGAAAGAAGTGCAAGAAACTAAATGAATAGGTCTAAGTTGATTATGCCTCATCGTACGGGCAACAAGCCTATTAGAGAGATTATTTATGAGCTGGTAAGTAAATCGTGCTATTGTGTTAAGAAACCCCTTCTTTGTTTAAATGATTTGTTTGACTTGTTTATCTAAATGCGAAGGGAGGCAACGATGGTAATCCACCAGATATGGCAACTATTTTCTTTGAGACTCATAAGAAGGACGATAAACTTGTCGAACATGAAATCAATAAAAAATATGCATGTTTATTGATAAATTTTATTTTTCCTCTTCCTTTGACTTAAAACATTGCATTATCTCAAAGCATATAACTTTTAGGCTGAAATTTAACAACTGGTACGATCTCAGCCGTCCCTTACAAACATTGAGGTTGTTGGAAGGTACTTTGGACCTCAATGCAAGAGTCATGTGATTGGATTTGGAGGTGGAATAACCGCTAAGGAGTTGAAAGGAGGTAACTCCTCTAAGGTTGTACTGTTGGATGAGTTGAATGCAACTCGAGAAGAAAACCGATCACTAAAACGACGCCTAGATAACTTATAGAGTACAGTTGCATGACTTGCAAGCAAATTTTCTAGTCAGCCCTTATCAACACCATCTTCAAGTGAATCAGATACAAGCATATGACAGGTTAGTAAACTTTTTACCAATATTTTACAATATCACATGTCATATTCATTTATTTAGCGAGTCACCCTGCCACTTTCTACTGCCATATCTTTCTTAATGCAAATTATAATTCCACTCATGATATGATGAGCATTTCTTAATCAAATGAACAAATAGAGCTTTCTTCTATTTTTCAAGTCAACAACTCATGTGCCTCACTCTTTTTTGTTGAAGGATAAAATAAATAAATAGCTGCTCTTCATGAAGTGAGTGATCACTATCCTACTTTACTATGAAAGCCTTTTATATTTCTTAAACCATTTTTCTTGATCACTTATAGAACCTATTTATCCTTTTCTGAACTTTTTCCTTTACTTTTGGGTTAAATCAACAAGATTATATGATATTTTATCTACACTCAACAATGTGCTATAAAAATTCTGTAAATATCTTTGCATAGACAATGAGCTTATTTCAAGTATCAAGAGAATTAGAATACTCTGGCATATTAGTGGATAGCAATCAACTAGTCAGATACATGTGCTCCTGGATTTCTGCTGAGATCTCTATTTTGTTCTTTAGAAGTGTAACTTTCTTGTATGCTTTAGCATACTATTTTACTAGTACTACATAAAAAAATTAGTAGCAACTACTTCTAGGTACAAAAATAATGGTAGTGTCTCTACAATATGTAGTTGCGCTATTTTTCATTTTCCTTTTTGACTCTTTATAGATATTGACAAGTGTTAAATAGTCTCATTCAAGATACAAATAGACATACAGTAGTAGGAAAAAGATGACAGAAATTTATAAATTAATTTGTTTGGTATTTTTTCTCAATGTAATTATATGTACTGAAATGTTTTGTTTGCTTTTTAAGATTCCTTTTTAAGGAATTTGTCTCTTCATTGTTGTTGTCTGCCCCTCCCCCTCTTTAGTATTGGGAGAAAAAAAAAGTGTCAACAAAGGCACACCATTACTGGAGATGGTTCTTACACTTGACTGTAGTTTAGCTTTTTGGGACTTTCCACTCACGGTTATTTGAATTCCAGGAATTCCCTTATCATTTATATTTATAATGGCCAAGCTTAATTTATTTACTTTAATTGTTCAATCACCATGCTGATTAAACTTGTTCATTTATTTTACAAATAAAGTAGCTAGAGAAGTTTTTATTAAACTGACATGAGTCACACCTCCTTTTTTCACCTACTACACCCCGTGAAGGGTATAATAAAGGAGTTTTTTTAATTAAAGGACAATCGAAACGAGATTTATTTATTAAAATTTAGAGTCGCCACTTGGGAGATTAATGGTGTCCCAAGTCACCGGTTGAATCCCCAATCGAGAAAATTATTGACTCTGTTAATAGTCCGCGAATCAGAAATCTGAGTAAGAAATTCTGTTAACCCAGGAGAAGGTGTTAGGCATTCCCGGATTCCGTGGTTCTAGCACGGTCGCTCAACTGTTGTATTTGGTTTTATCTGATTTCAAAAACATATTCAAACCTATGTGCCTTTTATTAATATCCCGCTTTTATTATATGTTTATTTTTAATAAGACTCGCAACGTCGTGAAAATGCATCTCGAACCACGTCGCACCAGTGGGAATAATTCATATATAGGGAAAAAATCACGTGCTCACAACATGAACTTGTT
The DNA here is from genome assembly GCA_026770625.1 of Nicotiana glauca. Taxonomy (NCBI): domain Eukaryota; kingdom Viridiplantae; phylum Streptophyta; class Magnoliopsida; order Solanales; family Solanaceae; genus Nicotiana; species Nicotiana glauca. The sequence goes on from MU693043.1 coordinate 36,733, forward strand.
CTTTTAGAAGATTTAAAGTATGAAGACATCGTTGAAGAAAGTTCAAAGCAAATTGATGCATAATAGATTTTATAGATTTCTTAGCGATTGTGTAGGGATGTTCTTATTTGTGCATATGTTACTATTTCATTTTCTCTCTTTTAGGAATTGATACTGAGAAAGTCATACAGTTTAAATGGTATATATTCTAGTAATGTGTTGTTTTTTAGTTCTTTCTAATTAACATATTAGTTTTTTGTGAATACATGTTGATTACTTATTATTTTTTCTGATGCGTGTGTGAAAGTATCTGGAATAATGAATATTATTGTGAAAACAACGGAAAAATTATGATATTATCAAATTGTAATTATGAAAATTTCATATTAGAAATGATAGAATTATTAAATAGGTATTAGCAAAAATAAATTTGGTCATTAAAAACACTATCGTTAAAAGTAACATAAAATTAACGAAGGGGAACTCTGGTAGCTAAAAGTAATTACAATAATCAAATGTGTGGTTGCTTTTAAAGAGCTTTAATGACTGGATGACAAATCAACGAGGGAACAATTTGGTCGCAAAAGAGTAGTTATAACGACCATAAATTATGTCGCCGCTAAAGAATCTTTAATGACCGTCCTCCAATACGGTCGTTAACTTTTAACGATGGAGCATTTAGTGACCGCTGACGACCAATTTTTTCTCTGTCGTTAATGACCTATAGCGACCATATTTGGGCTTTTAATGACCGGATTTTCTCTCGCTAAATATCACTTTTCTTGTAGTGTGATTTGTGTGGTCCAATGATGTGCAAGCAAGATGTGGTTTTGAGTTTTTTGTGACTTTCAGAGATAATTACTCAAAATATGGATATATTTATTTGTTGCGTCAAAAGTCTGAATGTTTTGAAAAGTTCAAAAAAATTAAGACTGAGACTGAAAAGTGATATAATAAATATATCAAGACACTACGATCTGATCATGGTGGGGAGTACCTCTCTGCAGATTTCATTAGTTATTTATCAGAATGTGGAACTATATCTCAATTATCTGCACCTGGAATTCCACAACAAAATGGTGCAGCTGATAGAAGAAATATGACTCTTATGGAAATGGTTAGATCAATGATCAGTTATTCCAATTTACCTTCGTCCTTTTGGGGACATTCCTTAGAAACAGTGAATTATGTTCTGAATTTAGTTCTTTCAAAGTCAGTACTTTTGTCACGACCCTAGTTCACCAATTATGAACACGTCATGACGGCACCTAGTCTTCGCGACCAGGTAAGCCTAACACATCGCGGAAGTAATAACAATTGCTAAATTTATAATCAAAACTAAATAACAGGAATAATGTATACAGTTGCCGCCTGGCACATACACTTTAATACCAAAAACTGAAGTAACCTCCAAGACCCGGAAACCCACGGGCAACACAGGCTATGAGAAATCTAACACTGCACTAATCACCAGAATAGTCTAGTACAAAGAAGGATCGAAATAACATATAATAACTAGGGGTAAAAATGAGAAGGAGACTTTGCGGATCTGCGGACGTAGCAGATGTATACCTCAAGTCCCCAATACGCTCCTTGACAGCTATTGATGGTACGCTTGCTCAGAAGCACCTGGATCTACACATGAAAAATATGCGCAGAAGAGGCGTGAGTATATCACAGTGGTACTCAGTAAGTGCTAAGCCTAACCTCGGTTGGGTAGTGACGAGGAAAGGTCAGGGCCCTACTGAGACAGAAACAATAAAATAACAAGATATTAACAGTATTGAAGTCTAATTAAAGTTGATGAACACAACTATGTGATAGGACATATCAATGAAATATAGTAAGGCAGGACAAAACAGAAACACAGAGTAATTACAGCAACATTTCAAGAATACCGACAATGGCCTTCCAAGATACCGTCCTGTAACCCTTTTCTCATATCAATAACAAAGAATATCCCGGGATACCGTCCCGTAATCAAATCAACAGTGTGCAAGGGGATCTCCCGGTATACCGTCCCGTAGTCCCAAAATAAAAGTGCAGGGGGATCTCCCGGGAATCGAACCCATAGTCCCAAAGTAAACAAATAAGGGGGGAACTCCCGGAGTACCGCATCCGTAGTCCCAATGTAAATGCGCAACCAACATCAGAGAAATACTCAGAAATTTAAGTACAACAATACAAGGCATCAAAGAATACTGGCCTAGCATGCTCCACGTAATCACAGTTAAGACAATTTAACAATTAGGCAGCTTGAATCAATTAAACATGCCCTTCTACGCTAGCACAGACTATAAAAGCAAGTAAAGTAAGGCAAATATGAAAGAGAATCCAAATCAAGTAATTAAGTAAAATCCGGGTTTTCAACAATTTGCTCAAGTACGCGCTCGTCACCTCACGTACAAGGCATCCAATTACCAATTATCACATTTTAAGGGACGAAGTCCCCCGCACAAGGTTAGGCAAGCCACTTACCTCGAACCGGTGCGAAATCAACTAGGGAGCGATGCCCTTGCCACGAGTATCCGACTCCGAGTGGCCCAAATCTATTCAAACCAATTTCATATTGTAAATAATATTGCAATTAACTGATTTCACTAACAAAACCAAAACTAGGGCGCAAAATAGGTAAAATGACCAAAATGCCCCTCCAACCAATGTCTCGGAATCAAAATATTTTTATATTTTTAGAACCTTCATACTCTCACGAGTCTAGCCATATAAAAATCTCCCAAATCGGAGGTCAAATGCCCCTTCAAATCGTCACTATTAGGTCTAAGAATTTTATCCCAAGTTTCATTAAAAATCCGAAATTAAAGGTTGAATTTGAGGTTAGATTAGTGGGTATTAATCATAAGAGAGTAAGGAATCGTTACTCAATCATTGTCTCTGAAAAAACCTCAAAGAATCTCCCAAAACCGAGCTCTCAAGCTTGAGTTTTTGTAAAAATGGAAGAAGGGTTCGTTTTGAAATGTTATATTCTGCCCAGGCCCTTTGTTCAATGCGATCGCGGGAAGGGAGATGCGATCACGAAGAAGAAAAATTTAAGGCCCTGAAGTTGGTCTATGCGATTGCAACAGGAGGCTATGCGATCGCGTAAGAGATGGACCCGGTGCTTTGCAATCGCGGAGCTGAATTATGCGATCGCAATGAAGGAATCCTCCAGAATTGCTCTATGCGATCGCGAATGGAAGGGTGCGATCGCATAGAAGGATACCAGATACCAGTAGTTCAGCAATTCAACAAGTTCCAAAAACAACCCGTTGGGCATCCGAAACGCGCCTGAGGCCCCCGGGACCTCAACCAAACCTACAGACATATCCCATATCATCATTCAAACTTTTACAAATCCTTAAATAACCCAAAACAACACCGGAAACACGATTTAAGCCAAGATTCAAGCCTATGAACTTAAATTTCTAACCAAACACACTTTCAATCAAAAAACTATTCAAACCTTGTCCGAATGACCTAAAATTTTGCACACACATCCCAAATGACATGACGGAGCTACAACAACTTTCAGAATTCAAATCCGACCCTCGAATAAAAAACTCACTATCGGATCGGAAACTTCAAAAATTCAAACTTCGGCATTTTAAGCCTAAAAGAGCTACGGACCGCCAAATAACATTCCGAACATGCTCCCAACCCCGAAATCACCTAACGGAGCTAATGGAACCATCGGATTTCCATTCCGAAGTCGTCTTCACGCTGCTCCAAATACGGACCATTTTTCAACTCTTAATCTCTCATTTAGGGGCTAAGTGTCCCAAAACACTCCGAATCCTAATACTGAACGTCCCGGCAAACCAAAATAGCAAAAATGAACTTAGGGAAAGCAGTTAATGGGGAATCGAGGCGTAAATTCCAAAAATGACCAGCCAGGTCGTTACAACTTTGACCCCTACAGAATTGTGGACTGGGCACAAGCCTAGTCTGCGACATATTTGAGTTTGGGGTTGTCCGACACATGTGTTGAAAGGGAAAATGGATAAATTGGAGGCAAGAATGGATGTATGCCTATTTTTAAGTTATCCAAAAGGGACGAAAGGCGGTTTATTCTATTGTCTTAAAAAGAATAAGGTAATTGTTAGCACGAATGCCAAGGTTCTTGAAGAGGACTATTTGTGGAACCATGTTCCTAGAAGTAAACTCGTTTTATAGGAAACCAAGGAATGGAAACTCATTTATCGAAAAAACAAAATGACCAGATGCAAACCCCGAAAGTCAATTTTAACATACCATTGCATTTTAGTAGTGGAAGAAATGAAGTGCCTAAAGTCATACTACCACAAGGTAGTGGGAGATATGTTGAGTAGACTTCACAACAGGAAGAAGGCATTGATATCCCTGTGGATAGCATGGAGACTCGGGTTCCTGATAATGATGTGGCTCAACCACAAAATCAAAGTAGTGTAGTTGTAACTAATCTTGTGCGTAGTCGTTATGGGAGATAAATAAGACAGCCAATTTGTTATATGCTCTTGAGAGAATCATATGATAGGATCCATGAGGAGCCTACTTCCGAACCTATCAATTACAACCAAGCACTACCTGATAAGATGCCGATTAGTGGGTTGTGCTATAAAATCAGATATGGAGTCTTTGTACTCTAAGCAAGTCTGGGATGTTGTAGAACCAACTGATGGGGTTTAACCCATTGGATTCAAGTGGATCTATAAGAAAAAGAGAGGTGTAAAAGGAAAAGTGCAAACTTTTAAAGAAAGGCTTGTAGCGAAAGGGTTTACTCAGAAAGAAGGGATCGATTATGAGGAAACCTTCTCGCAGGTAGCCATGCTTAAGTATATAAGGATTCTCTTATCCAAATCTTCTCATTATGATTATGATATTTTGCAAATGGATGTCAAGACATCTTTCCTTATTGGAAGTCTTGATGAGTGCATCTATATGATACAACCAGACGGTTTCATGGAAAGTGGAAAGGAACACATGTTGTGTAAGCTTAAAAGGTCCATTTATGGACTAAAACAGGCATCTAGGGCATGAAACACTTGTTTTGACAAGGCGATTAAACTTTTGGTTTTGATCTGTAACTTAACGAGTCTTGTGTATACAAAAAATGGGATGGGCACAAAGTGACATTTTTAATCTTATATGTAGATGACATATTGCTCATAGGAAATAATGTGGGCATGTTGTGCTCAATTAAACAATAGTTGTCCACGCACTTCGATATGAAAGATTTGGGAGAAATGGCTCATATCCTTAGGATCAAGCTCTTGCGAGATCGCAAGAAAAGGATATTAGGCTTATCCCAGGCTCTTTATATTGATATAATACTCTTCAGGTTTAGCATGCATGATTCCAAGAAAGGATTTAACCCCTTCAGGCATGAAATTTCTCTATCTAAAGATCACTCTCCTAAAAGTGATGAAGAGATAGAAAAGATCAAGGTGATCCCCTATGCATCTGCTGTGGGGAGTCTGGTATATGCTATGTTATGTATTAGACCTGATATCTGCTTTGCCTTTGGAGTTGTTAGTAGATTTCAGTCTAATCTTGGGAGAGAGCATTAGACGGTGGTTAAGCATATAACGAAGTACCTAAAAAGGACTAGGGATTACATGCTAGTCTAAAATTTGGATGAACTTGTGACTATTGGGTACACTGATTCAGATTTCCAATCAGATAAAGATTCTAGAAAGTCTACCTCAGGAAATGTGTTTACTCTAGGAGGTGGAGCCATAAGTTGTAGGAGCATGAAGCAAACTTGTGTTGTTGATTCTACCATGGAAGCCGAATATGCTGCTGCCTTTGAGGCAGCCGAAGAGGCAGTTTGGCTCGGGAACTTCCTAAGAGAGTTGAATGTGGTTCCTTTGATTCAAACACCAATAACACTGTATTATGATAATAGTGGTACGGTTGTAAATTCAAAGGAGCCATGAAGCCATAAAAGAGCAAAGCACATTGAGCGTAAATTTCATTTAATTCGTGAGATAGTGCATAGAGGGGATGTAGTAGTCACCAAGATTGTGTAATGACCCGACATATCTTTTCATGATTTATAGCCCTGTTTTTCCTATTTATGTTTCTTTACAAGATGTTTAGCTTTGTTGTGTGGTATCGGGTTGGTTGGTTTGAATTCAGAGTGGTTTTAAAGAGAAATGAGATACTTAGTCTCTTATTTTGAAGTTAAGTTAGAAAAAGTCAACCGGTTATTTCCTGATGAGTAGATGATCTTATATGTGAATTCTAATGGGTTGATTAGCTTCGTCAGGTGATTTTGGAGTTAGGAGCATGTTCATAATGTAATTCAGAGGTTCGTGGAAGATTTAGGCTTGAATTGGCAAAATTGGAATTTTGGCATTTCTCGGTCGATAGTGGAAATTTTAATATCGGGGTCAGAATGAAATTATAGAAATTGGAGTAGGTCGGTAGTGTCATTTGTGATGTGTTTGAAAAGTTTAAAGTCATTCAGACGGGTTTGATAGGTTTCGGCATCGTTTGCGGAATTTAGAAGTTTAGAAGTTCTTAGGCTTGAATCTGAGAGTGATTTGGTATTTTAATGTTGTTTGGAGTGTCTCGGAGGTTTGGATATGTTTGAATAGTGGTATATGACTTGTTGGTATTTTTGGTTGAGGTCCCAAGGGCCTCGGAATGAATTTGGATGGTTAACAGAAGGATTAGAACTTTGTTTGAGTAGTTGAAGCTGCTGCTTTGATCATTTCTGCACCTGCAGATTGGGTCGCAGATGCGAGGTTCGCAGAAGCAATTATATAGCACAGGTGCGCAGCAAGGGTCGCAGGTGTGGTTTGGTCCCCGCATCTTCAATGACTGTAGGTGCGGTCAGGCAACCGCATAAGCAGAAATGCCCTTTTAATAAGATTCCGCATATGTGTAGAATTTTGCGCAGATGCATTGCCGCTGATGTGTAATGGGGACCGCAGATATGGAAGTGCTGGGCATAATGTATATAAAGGCTCCTTCACAAACTTTTGGTCATTCTTCACCATTTTTGTCCGGGATTATAGCTATGGTCAATGATTTTCAAAAGGAATCACGGATTTTCAATGGGGTAGGTTACTTGGGCTTTATTATTTGTGTTTGTGATGAATTTTCCACTGTTTAATCATGGAATTAGTGGGAATTTGGGGAGAAGTTAAAGGGGCTAGGGCTTGAGTCTTGGAGAGTTTTGGTTGAGGATTTGAGGGACCATTTGAGGTCGGATTTTGATGATTTTTGTATCTATAAACTCAGGTGTGAAATGAGTTTCTAATTTTGTAATTTTGCCAGATTTTGAGATGTGGGCCTGGGGGCCGAGTTTGGGTGAATTTCGGGATATTGGTTTGAATTGATAGATTTTCATTTGGAATTGATTCCTTGGCTATATTGATTGCGTTGCATTGCTTTTGGTTAGATTCGGGACGTTTGGAGGCTGATTCCAGAGGCAAAGGTGTAGCAGAGTAGGATTTGGCTTGGTTTGAGGTAGGTAATGCTTCCTAACTTGGTTCTGAGGGTTTGAAACCCCGAACGTTGTGCTTTGTTATTTGTGTGGAGGTGACGCAAATATCAAGTGATGGGCGTGTGGGCGTGCACCGTGAGATTTGTGGCCTGGTTCATCCCATGGCACCGCTTAGTACTATTTCTCGTTGGTATCTGTGTTATGATTATGTGATTGAGTAAAAGAACTGTAAGTCATGCTAATTATCATGTTAGGGCTTCACGCCAACACTGTTGAGACCAGAGTGGTCGTTTTTTAATGTCATCTCGTTAGTGTTTTTGATCTTCCGTACTCAGTCTTGTTCATGCATATCATATTCAGTCTCACTCTCGGTTGTTATCATTTGGCACATCATATCATTATTTCAGGCAAGTATTATGGTATTGTAAGCCCGTGTGTGTGGTACTGGAGAGTGATGACTGAGTGAGGCTGAGAGCCTTATTATGAGCGATAGTTATGGATAGAGCTTCATGCCGCATTAGATTATTGATTATTCTTTCGTTGGCTTGATATAGCTCTTGGGCAGAAAGGAGCCCCTCCGTAGTGTAAACACCCCAGTGAGCGCAATTTGTATTATTGAGTGATGTATCTTCCCGAGACATGGATCTTGTCCGAAGTACTTATACCTGGCAATAGATCTCGGTATTGGGTGACTGTTGTCAATGATGTGTATATATTCCGGGATGTATCTTCCTTGGTCCGGATGGCCATATACAGTACTGAGTGGTTGAGCACTTGAAGTGGAGGTACATGGTACATTTTCATGCTTTTTGTACATTGTTACATAGAGATTTCCTGAGCTTTATAATTCACATGGTTCATATTTGTATTACTTATTGTTAAGCTGAATACTTGAACTGCAAGCATGCCTACATTACTGTATAGATTAATTGTGTTTACATATTGAGGTTTAGTTCGTCACTACCTATCAGTCCATAGTTTGGACTTGTTACTTACTGAAGTGATGTACTCACGTTACCCACTGCTCCTTGTGTGCAGATCCAGGTATCTCAGGCCACAGTAGCGACTGTTGACTATTCAGTTGAAAAAGGTTGTTATTAAGTTTTTAATGAAATGTTGAACTATTTTGGGAATGTTTCGGCTGGCCTAGTTCCATGATAGGTGCCATCACGATCAGGTTAGTTTTGGGGTCGTGACAAGTTGGTATCAGAGCCTAGGTTACATAGGTGTTACGAGTCATGAGCGGGTTTAGTAGAGTCTTGCGGATTGGTACGGAGGTATTTGTACTTATCTTCGAGAGGTTGCAGAACCTTTAGGAAAAACTTCATATTCTTGAATTCTTGTCATGTGAATCTGTTGATTCAGATACTAAACTTCTATTATTCTATTCTCTCCCAGATGGTCAGGACCCGTGCTATCGGTTAGGACGGACGACCACCAGTACCACCAGTTGGGGCCACTAGAGGCCGAGGTCGCAGTCGAGGTCATAGTTGGGGTAGGGGTGTAGCCTGCACTGCAGCTAGGGAAGCACCTGCAGATCCACCAGCCGCCCCAGTTCATGATTAGGTCCTAGTTATGGATGCTCCAGCATGACCAGCTCAGGAACTGACTGCACCCATTGTTATCCCAGGTATTAAGGAGACCTTCGCTCAGATCTTGACTGTATGCACCAGCCTTGCTCAGGAGGTTGCAGTTTCTACTACAGCAGCTACTTCTCAGGCTAGGGAAGGCACTCAGACTCCCGCCGCTCGTACACCCGAGCAGGTTGCTCGGGGACTTCAGACACCGAAGGCACTACCAGCACAGTAAGTTGCACCTACTAAGGATTTTGTGGTACCAGTCATGCCCAATGACGAGCAGTGTCGATTAGAGAGATTTGGTATACTTCAGCCTCCGACTTTCAGTGGTGCACAGGGCGAGGATGCCCAGGGTTTCTTGGACAAGTGCCAGAGGATTCTTCATACAACGGGCATTCTAAAGACCAGTGGGGTCTCATTTACTACCTTTCAGTTTTCTGGAGCTGCCTTTACTTGGTAGGAGGCTTATAAGAGGTGTAGGCCTGTTGGTATAGTTCCCTTATCTAGAATCAGTTCTCCATTCTCTTCCTAGAGAAGTATGTACTGCATTCCCCCAGAGAGGAGCTGCATAGGCAGTTCGAGTAGTTATGTCAGGAGGATATGATCGTGATGTAGTATGAGATAAGATTCTCCAAGTTGGCATGTCAAGTTATCTGGCTAGTTCCCATGAATAGGGAGAGGATCAGGAGGTTCATTGATGGCCTCACATATCAGCTACGAATTTTTCTGACTAGAGAGAGGGTATCTAGCGCTTCTTTTGAGAAGGTGGTTGACATTTCAAGAAACATAGAGTCAGTTCGCTACCATGAACGAGTTGAGAGGAAGGCTACTAGGCCTCGGGGATCTAGCAGTTTTGGTGGTGTTCCTTCTGGAGGTCAAATTCAGTATAACAGAGGCTTTCTATTCAGACATGCTCTGCCAGCTCGTTCGAGTCACCGTGGTGGATTATCTGGCCATGGTTCTCACAGTTCACGTCAGGTTCACTCATCTATTAGTTTCCTTACAGCTCAGAGTTCGACTCATGCACCATCAGTTCAGGGTTCATCTATGCCTAGTTCTTCTAGTGGCTATCCCGTTGTTTGGGGCTCCCTTCAGTCCCCTCCGCCATTTGCTGGGAGAGGTTGCTTCGCGTGTGGAGATTTGGGTCATATCAAGAGATTTTGTCCCCGTCTTATGGGAGGTTCATTCTAGTAGAGGAGTCAACCTTCTGCTTCAGCACTAGTTACTTCCCCACTTACCTACCTAGTTCAAGGTAGAGGTCAATCAGTTAGGGGTCGCCCTATGGAGGAGGTTGATCAGGTGGTGGTCAGGCCCATTTCTATGCACTCCCAGCCAGACTAGATATTATTACTTTAGATGCTGTGATTACAGGTATTGTCTCAGTCTTCCACATAGATGGCTCTGTATTATTCGACCCTGGTTCCACTATTTTATATGTGTCATCATATTTTGCTCATTATTTGGGTACGCCCCGCGAGTCTCTTATTTCGTTTGTTCGTGTATCTACTCTAGTGGGAGATACTATTATTGTGGACTGCGTATATCGATGGTGCATAGTGACTATTGGGGGTTTGGATACCCGAGTGGACCTCTTGTTGCTTAGTATGGTTCATTTTGATGTGATATTGGGCATGGATTGGTTATTTCTGTGTTGTGCTATTTTAGACTGTCATGCTGAGATAGTGACATTGGCTATGCCGGGGGTGCTACGTATTGAGTGGCGAGGTTCGACGGATTATGTCCCCAGTAGGGTAATTTCTTACTTGAAGGCCCAGTGGATGGTTAGGAAGGGTTGACTTTCTTTTTTGGTCTTTGAGAGGGATGTTAGTGCAGAGACTCCTAGTATTGATTCAGTCCCGGTGGTGAGGGACTTCCCGAATATATTTCCTGCAGACCTGCTGGGCATTCCACCTAATAGGGATATTGACTTTGGTATTGATTTGGTGTCGGAAACTCAACCTATTTCTATTCCACTATATCGTATGGCACCGACAAAATTGAAGGAATTGAAGGAACAGCTTCAGGAACTCCTTGATAAAGGGTTTATTCGGCCTAGTGTATCACCGTGGGGTGCTTCTGTCCTATTTGTGAAGAAAAAGGATGGCAGTATAAGTATGTGCATTGATTATAGGCAGTTGAACAAAGTCACAATCAAGAACAAGTATCCTTTGCCTTGTATTGATGATTTATTTGACCAGCTTCAGGGAGCGAGAGTGTTCTCGAAGATTGATCTCTGGTCAGGTATCACTAGTAGAAATTTAGGGACTCAGACATTCTTAAGACAGCTTTCAGGACATGACATGGTCATTATGAGTTCATTGTGATGTCTTTTGGGCTGACCAATGCCCCAACAACATTCATGCATTTGATGAACAGTGTGTTTCGACCTTATCTCAACTCGTTTGTTATTGTATTCATTGATGATATTCTGGTGCACTCGCATAGTCAGAAGGAGCACACTGAGCATTTGAGAGTTTTATTGCAGCAGTTGAGGGAGGAGAAGCTTTATGTAAAGTTCTCCAAGTGTGAGTTTTGTCTTAGTTCAGTGGCGTTCTTGGGGCATGTGGTGTACAGTGAGGGTATTTAGGTTGATTTGAAGAAGATAGAGGCGGTTCAGAGTTGGCCCAGACCATCCTCGCCATAAAGATTTGTAGCTTTCTTGGTTTGGCAGGTTATAAACATCAGTTCGTTCAAGGATTTTCATCTATAGCATCACCCTTGACCAAATTGATTCAAAAGGGTGCTCCTTTTAGGTGGTCGGATGAGTGTAAGGCGAGCTTTCAAAAGCTCAAGACGGTCTTGACCACAACTTCAGTGTTAGTTTTGCCATTAGCTTCAGGTTCTTATACGGTATATTGTGATGCTTCTTGAGTTGGCATCGGTTGTGTGTTGATGCAGGAGGGTAGAGTGATTGATTATGCTTGTCGTCAGTTGAAGCCCCATAAGAAGAACTACCTTGTTCATGATTTGGAGTTGGCTTCCATTGTTCACGTGTTGACGATTTGGAGGCACTACCTCCATGGTGTGTCTTGTAAGGTATTTACTGATCATCATAGCCTCCAGTACTTGTTCAAGCAGAAGGATCTCAATTTGAGGCAGCGTAGATGGTTGTAGTTGCTAAAGGACTATGATATTACTATTTGTACCATCTAGAAAAGGCCAATGTAATGGCCGATGCCTTGAGTAGGAATGCGGTGAGTATGGACAGTTTGTCATTTATTCCTGTTGGTGAGAGATCTCTTGTAGTTGATGTTCAGGCCTTGAAAAATCAGTTTATGAGGCTAGATATTTCGGAGCCCAATCGAATCTTAGATTGTGTGGTTTCCCGGTCTTCCTTGCTTGATCGTATCAGAGAGCTCCAATATGATGATCCTAATTTGTTTGTCCTCAAGGACATAGTTTAGTAAGGCGATGTCAGGGATGTGACTATTGATGATGATATGGTATTGAGGATGCAGGGCCGGATATGTGTGCCCAATGTAGATGGGCTTAGGGAGTTGATTCTAGAGGGCCTGAGTTTCTTCCATTTTCTTATCTCGCCCTTGTGCATGCTCAACTCCGAGGGGTCGTTTTTGCTCAAAAATCATTCCAATCACCTTTCTCAAGCATCATATACACTCCTCTTCTTGCAATGTATACAAATCGCAATTAAAGCCTATTTCTCATCAATTAACTATAATATGTAATTGGAATATAATCAAGCAGAAGCATAAACAATAGCTAAATCACCCAGATTTCGCCTCTTATCAAGGCCCATAACTCACGGTATTCCATCCATCCGGGTGCTGTGAAGATGTACAAGTATTTAAGACAGCACTATTGGTGGAGAAGAATGAAGAAAGATATAGTAGGGTTTGTAGCTTGGTGTCCCAATTATCAGCAAGTGAAATATGAGCATCAGAGACCGGGTGGCTTGCTTTAGGAGATGGATATTCTAGAGTGAAAGTGGGAGCGGATCCACCATGGATTTTTTTGTTCGACTCCTACGAAATTTGAGAAAGTTTGATGTTATTTGGGTGATTGTGGATCGGCTGACCAAGTCCGCACACTTCATTCATGTGTGTTCCACATCTTCTTCAGAGTGGTTAGCTAAGGTTTATATTTGAGAGATTGTTTGCCTGCATGGTGTCCCAATTTCCATCATTTTAGATAGAGGTACTAAGTTCACAATGCAGTTTTGGAGGGCCGTGCAGCGAGAGTTAGGTACTCAGGTTGAGTTGAGCACAACTTTTCACCCTCAGATGGACGAGCAGTACGAGCACACTATTTAGATATTAGAGAACATATTATGCGCTTGTGTCATTGATTTTGGGGGTTTATGGACTAGTTTCTACTGCTCGCGGAGTTTTCTTACAACAACAATTATCAGTCGAGTATTCAGATGGCTCCATATGAGGCTTTATATGGGATGTGGTATAGATCTCCAGTAGGTTGATTTGAGCTGGGCGAGGCTAGGCTTTTGGGTATTGACTTGGTACATGATGCTTTGGACAAGGTGAAAGTGATTCAAGAGTGGCTTCGTACAAGGCAGTCGAGACAAAAGAGTTATGCTGACAAGAAGATTCGTGATATGTCTTACATGGTCGGGAAGAAGGTTCCACTGAAGGTTCAACTCATGAAGGGTGTTATAGATTTGGGAAGAAGGTCAAATTGAGCCCTTGTTTCATTGGGCCTTTTGAGATGCTTGGGAGGATTGGGGAGGTGGCTTATGAGCTTCCGTTGCCACCTATCTTGTCGGCAGTGCATCCGGTATTTTATGTTTCTATGCTCCGAAAGTACATTGGCGATCCATATGAAGTTCTGGATTTCAGCACGCTTAAGTTAGATGGTGATTTGACTTATGACGTAGAGCCAGTGGCAATTTTGGAGTGGCAGGTCCGAAAGTTGAGATCAAAGGATATAGCATCAATGAAAATGTAGTGGAGAGGTCGGCCCATGGAGGAGGCTACTTGGGAGACTGAGCGAGAGATGAAGAGAAGTTATCCACACCTTTTTAGGCTTCAAGTATGTTTCTAGACTCGTTCGAGGACGAACATGTGTTTAAGAGGGGGAGGATGTAATGACTCGGCTGGTCGTTTCATGAGTTATAACCTCATTTTTCACCATTTTTGTTTATTTACGTGTTGTTCAGTTGTGTTGTGTGGTATAGGGTTGGTTGGTTCGGATTCAGAGTGGTTTTGGAGAGAAATGAGACATTTAGCCTCTTATTTTGAAGTTAAGTTGGAAAACGTCAACTGGATGTTGACTTATGAGTAGATGATATCGGATGTGAATTCTGACAATTTGTTTAGCTCCATTAGGTGATTTTGGACATAAGAGCGTATTCAGAATGTAATTCGGAGGTTCATGGTAGATTTAGGCTTGAATTGGCGAACTTGGAATTTTGGTGTTTCTCGGTCGGCAGTGAAAATTTTGATATCGGGGTCAGAATCAAATTCATAAAATTGGAGTAGGTCTGTAATCTCATTTATGACATGTGTGCAAAGTTTCAGGTCATTCGGATGAGGTTTGATAGGTTTTGACATCGTTTGCGGAATTCGGAAGTTTAGAAGTTCTTAGGCTTGAATCTGGGGGTGATTTGGTATTTTGATGTTCTTTGGAGTGTCCTAAAGGTTTGGATAAGTTTGAATAGTGGTATATGACTTGTTGGTATTTTCGGTTGAGGTCCAGAGCGCCTCGAGATGAGTTCGGATGGTTAACGGAAGGATTGGAACTTTGTTTGAGCAGCTGAAGCTGCTGCTTCCGTCATTTCTGCACTTGCAGATTGGGGACCACATGTGCGAGGTCTACAGAAGCGGTTATATAGCGCAGGTGCACAACAAGGGTCACAGGTGAGGTTTGGTCCCCGCATCTGCGATAACTGCAGGTGCGGTAAGGCGATATTGAAGCGGAAATGCCCTTTTAATGAGATTCCGCAGAAGCAGAGAATTTTGTGCAGATGCGGCCCCGGAGATTCGTAATGGGGACTGCAGATGCGGAAGTGCTGGGCAGAATGTATATAAAGGATCCTTTGTGAATTTTCGGTCATTCTTCAGCATTTTTTGCTGGGATTAGAGCTTTGGGCAGTGATTTTCAAGAGGAATCAAGGATTTTCAGTGGGGTAAGTTACTTGGGCTTTATTATTAGTGTTTGTGATGATTTTTCCACTGTTTAATCATAGAATTAGTGGGAATTTGGGGAGAAGTTGAAGGGGTTAGGGCTTCAATTTTGGAGAGTTTTGATTGAGGATTTGAAGGACCATTTGAGGTTAGATTTTGATGATTTTGGTATGTATAGACTCGGGAGTGAAAGGAGTTTCTAGTTTGTAATTTTAATTGGATTTCGAGACATGGGCCTCGGGGCCGAGTTTGGGTGAATTTTGGGATTTTGGTTTGAATTGATAGTTTTTGGTTTGAAATTGATTCATTGGCCTATATTGATTGTGTTGCATTGCTTTTCGTTATATTCGGGATGTTTGGAGGCCGATTCCAGAGGCAAAGGCATACCAGAGTAGGATTTGGCTTGGTTTGAGGTAAGTAACGCTTTCAAACTTTGTTATGAGGGTTCGAAACCCCAAACGTTGTGCTATACGATTTGTATGGCGGTGAAACAAATGCCAAGTGATGAGCATGTGGGTGTGCACTGTGAGAATTGTGGACTGGTTCATCCCATGACACTGCTTAGTGACTCTTTCTCGCACATATTGTGTTGTGTAAAAGAATTGTGAGTCATGCTAATTATCATGTTAGGGATTCATGCCAATAATTTTGAGACTTGAGTGGTGGTTTCTTGCTGTCATCTCATTAGTTTCATTGATATTACATACTCAGTCTTGTTCATGCATATCATATTATGTCTGAGTCTCGGTTGTTATCATTTGGCACATCATATCATTGTTTCGGGCTAGTATTATGGCATTGTGAGCCCGTGTGTGTAAGACTGGAGAGTGATGACTGAGTGAGGCCGAGAGCTTGATTATGAGTGACAGTTATGGGATCGGGCTGCACATCGCAGCAGATTATTAATTATGCCTTCGTTGGCTTGTTATAGAGCTTGGGCTGAAAGGAGCCTCTCCGGAGTCTACACACACCCCAGTGAGCGCAGTTGATATTATTGAGGGATGGATCTTCCCTGGACATGAATCTTGTCTGAAGTACTTAGAGGGTGTTTGGATTGGCTTATAAAAAGTAGCTTTTAAGCTAAAAGCCAAAAGCCAAAAGCCAAAATCCATAAGTTGGTAATACCCAACTTTTGGGTTTTGGCTTATTTTTGTACTTTTTATGCCTAACAGTAAGTGCTTTTAAGCACTTTTTATTATTGACAAACACCGCACAAATTTAAAAAGTGCATAAAAGCCAATAAGCACTTAAAACAAGGCAATCCAAACACCTTCTTATACTTGAATATGGATCTTCTCCATAAGGGTGGAATGGACTTCCTCGGTATTGGGTGACTGTTGTCGGTGATGTGTATAGATTGCGGGATGGATCTTTCGTGGTCCGGATGGCCATATACAGTACCGAGTGGTTGATCACTTGAGAGTGGAGGTATATGGTATATTTTCATTCTTTCTGTACATTAGTACATAGAGATTTGTTGAGCTTTATACTTCAGATGGTTCGGATTTGTATTACTTAATGTTGAGCTGAATACTTGAACTGCAAGCATGCCTACTTTATTGTACAGTTTAATTGTGTTTAGCTGTTGAGGTTTAGTTCGTTAATACATGTCAGTCCATAGTTTGAACTTGTTACTTACGGAGTTGGTGTACTCACGTTACCCCTATACCTTGTGTGCAAATCCAGGTATCTCAGGCCACGGTAGCGTCTGTTGATTATTCCAAAGGCGGATTTCATCGGAGATAGCGAGGTAGCTGCCTGACATTCGTGGTCCTGCCTTTCTCCTTCTTTATATTCCTTCTAATATATTTTGGCT
This sequence comes from Nicotiana glauca, assembly GCA_026770625.1. NCBI lineage: Eukaryota > Viridiplantae > Streptophyta > Magnoliopsida > Solanales > Solanaceae > Nicotiana > Nicotiana glauca. Next base: position 53,632 of record MU693043.1, read on the forward strand.
ACTTTGAGACTATTTTGGTCTTGTTATGTTTCAGAACAATTGTAGTATTACTCATGACATAGTGACACCCGAGGTCGGGCTTTTATTTTTCGCATTTTGGTTTTCGATTTTATATCTTATATGGAATTTTAGCTGAAAAAGGTTGTTATTAAGTTTTTAATAAAATGTTGAACTATTTTTTGAATGTGTCGGTTGGCCTAGTTCTGTGATAGGCGTCATCACGACCGGGTTGATTTTGGGATTGTGACAGATTACGTCAGAGAACAACTTGGCGGACCCGTTTACTAAGAGCTTGCCACAGAAGATTTTTGATAGGCATGTAGACAGAATGATGTCACACCTCATTTTTTACTATATCCCCCGGAGGGTATAATTAGGGGACTTTTTCCAATTAAAGGACAATCAAAATAGGATTTATTTATTTAAGAATTCAGAGTCGCCACTTGGGAGTTTTATGGTGTCCCAATTCACCGTTTCAAATCCCTAATCGATTAAATGGTTGACTCTGTATTATAGTCCACGAACCAGAAATCCGAGTAAGAAATTTTGTTAACCCGGAAGAAGGTGTTAGGCATTCTCGAGTTCCGTGGCTCTAGCACGGTCGCTCAACTGTTGTAAATGGCCTATTATCTGATTTTAGAACATGTTTTAACCTATGTGCAATTTTAACTTTATGGCCACTTTTATTCAATTATATCTTTTTAGGAAGGTTTCAACGTTATTTAAAACATGTCTTGAACCACATCACATAAACACACCCGCAGTCCGCAACACATTTTATCTAACGTTGAGATTTGGATTTGGGTCACATAAATACGCACCCGAGTTTAGGAAGGTACATTATTAAAATAACGCGCCTAAAATCAACTACGCGTTGTTAACTTTGAGAGGATCATGGGAATTTGCTAAATGGCACGCCCCGAATTCTAAGGTTAAGTTAAAATTAATTAAAATGAGGGCCACAAAATTGTCATTTTTATTTGGCATGACGCACCCCAAATTATTTTACAGAGAAGGTCTCTAAACTAATTAATGTTTCTCTAAATGGCTTACAAGAAGATGTTAATTATTTAAAGCGAATGGGCTTCAATTCAGCTCCCAAACGAACTAATGATTAAAAGAAAAAAAACGAAGGCTGCGTAGTTTGCGCCCAGCGTGAGCCCAACAGCATGATAGGGCAGTCCAGCTAATAATTCCTAAGGCCACTTGTACTGGCCTAACTGTTAAGGCTGGTAATTTCAATCCAAGTTGACTTATGGTCCAAAGTCCACGAAACAGCCCAGATCACAAGCTAGGCGCCCCTATGCATATAAAGAGAACAATGGGCTCGTGTGAGGCCCAAATAAATGATTGCCACAATACAGCAGTACACCTTTACAATTATTGGGCCACACGCCATATCCTAAACTTGTGATCCAACAAACACTGATAATTATAACCACAAAGCTTCAAAATATTTCCAGAAAAAAATAAGACAAACATTAACTATCCTTAAGCTTGATCAAATATGTTCTAACTTTAAACAAGAGCATGCACGATTTCAGTAATTGCCAAAACTAACATAGATTCCAATCGAAATTTTAACAATCTAACCTATACTATAATTTCAGTACAGGAATCAGCAATAAACATCAAAACACATACTAGCTTCAAATTTGACTGAAACAAACATAGACATGCATGAATTAATTAAATCCCACAGTTCCAAAAATCTCTATTCCAAACATGTTGCACCTAGTATCAGTACTAAAACTTCTTCATATCAAATCCTAATTTCAAACTACAAAAAAAAACAACTAAGATATTCAGGTAGTCAATCCTTATAACATATTTAACTATCCATTTACAAACAAGTTTTTATTTACTATTATAGGACCCTGAATCTAAACATCTATTCTACAGGATCAATAAATTTTAATTATGGAGATTGAGTAATTAAACCAATACAAGGAAACTAAGCTACTATAAAATATGGTAAAACAAAGAACTATAGTAACAGAATCCATCACATTGCAGCTGGAGCTAATACATCCACATGAATTCAAACTTATGAAATTGGACCTTTACATAGATTCAATCAGGTTCAGACTTGTAACAAGGCATTAGTTAACAATAATTCAAGGAAAAATACCTAGAAATAAGAGTAGAAAGCAGTCAGATTCAGTAGTTATTAGACAGCCAAAACAACCGGTAAAAATCAGCTTCAAATAGGCAATGACGTGCATCAATCAAGTTCTATTAGCCCAGCAAACTTTAAGATGATTTTGCAACCGACTTCAAACTATTTTTTATGCTCAGATGTGACCGAATGATTTCAAGAATTTGAAAAGAGCTCAAAATCACTAAAGATCTAATGAAACAATAAAATAGTATTTATGTGTATGTATTAGAGTGTTCCCCGCTGCCTAAAATGGAAGGGAAAAAGTCTTTATATAGTCATGCTTAATGCAGCCTTGGCATGATTATCCAATCCCCTTTTACCCATCTTTTCGATTACTTTACGCTTTTTACCCCTCTAAAATATCTGAAAATCCCTGCTCCCTAACAAACTAGTGCTCATTTTATCCTCTAGAGGCTTCCGCCTAACAGAAATGATTCTTTCACAATCTGAAATCCCTGAATTAACCTTTGCCCAACTAGTTATTACTACCCCTACCCTTTCTTTTGAGACACCTAAAGTTTCTAGACTGACAGTTGACTCCCCTATAGATTTCTTGAAGTGTGACAAACAGGACTACTCAAATGCAAAAGCTTAAAAAAGATCAAAAGATGAAATTCTTAACAGAAATGCAAAACATTTGAAAATTGAAAGTGAACCAAGCATGAATCAAACACACAAGCCTTCACAGGATCATTAAACCAATATTTAAACAGAACTATAATCCCCAAAAATTATTGCAATTAGACTAAACACACTTAAACAAATTTAAACCAGTAATTCAATCATGAACTTATTAAAGAAAAAAACAAAAGAAGAAAATGAACAAAAGTACCTTAAACAAAACCCAAGGTGAATCTCAACGGTTAAAGACCAAGTGCTAAAATCATCTTGAGATAGTCAAAACTTGAGGATAATTAGTTTTTCCTTTATAAGAACAACCGTTTAGCCTCTAATTCCGGCTAAATTGGAGCTTGGTCATGAAATTGACATGAGCACAGGTTGTAGATATAGGGATTTGGGTGTTGAATGGTTTGGGGAAGGTTAGGTTTAGGTCCAGCTTTTCTGATTCAAAATTCGAGTTGACCTAGGGGGATTTGAAAGGAATGGGTTGGGTATTTGTGATAGGGAGACACAGGTGACTCTAGGGTGTAATTTTGGGGCAGTTTGGTGGTGGCGCCGCCACCGGAGAAATTGTGGCGGCGCTAGGGTTCATGGCTTTGAATCAAAGATTTGAGGAATTTGGGTGAGTTTTGAGGGAAACTGGGAGGTAATTTGAGATGAGGAGGCGAAGAAGGGGTTGTGGTGTAAATTTGAGGGTCACCGGAGACTTGCCGCTGCCATGGGGCGATTTCCGGTGGCGGCTAGCGGCGACGTCACAGGGTAAGGGTGAGAGACGAGTTGTGGGGGGTTCTGAGAGAGGGGGGTAGGGAGTTAGGAAAATGTTATACCTAGGAGACCTCACTTCTGAGCCGTTGGATCGATTAACTTCGACGGCTCAGATTGACCTTACATGAAACGGGGTCGTTCGGTGTCGAAGGGAGACGGGTCGAGGCTAGACCGGGTTGGGGCATGGAACTGGGCTAGTTTTTGGGGATTTTGACCGGGTATGGAGAACAAAATTTTGGGCCTGGGATAAAAACTAATTAATTCGGCCCAAACAGACCATCACTCATTAATAAAATTATTTCATTTCTTTTTTCTTTTCTTTTTCTCTTTTTTTTTTTCATTTTTTAGATTTTGTTAAATACAAAATAAAAACCTAATTTAAACCTAAAAAAAAATTAATAACTAATTGCATTCTCCAAAATTAACTATGTCCTAAATAAAAAGAAAACAATAAAATTCAAAAATTAAAAGGCCAAAATGCAAAATAAACTATTGTTGTTATTTTCCTTAATATTTACCACAATTGATTAATTAATTAATCTAAAAATATAAAATATGACCCTATATGCAAATGCACATATCTTTTGTATTTTTTGATAATTAAACAAAAATAAAAATGCGAAGACAAATGCAAAAAATTAACAAAAATACCACAAAATCCACAAAATTGCAAATAGTGTAAGGAAATTATTTTATTTTGAAATTATGGGAGTAATTCATATAGGGCAAAAATCACGTGCTCACACCTGCCCCTCTTTGCTTGGAAACACAAAGAGTTTTCGTGCAAAGATAAAGTGAGCGGATACAAGCGATTTTTGCCCGTTTGAATACTCTGTGGGAAGCATTTTTGAAAGATTTGACCGCACCCTGCTTCTGAGGTTGCCTACATATCCTTGGCTAAAAAGGAATCAGGTCAATGTAGTTCAGGAATGTTTGGTAGCTGGGACTACCATGAAGCTGTGATTTCACTATTTCTGCTGCTGCTGCTGCTTACTGAACCCCTTATTACACCATGTTAAAAATAAAAAAAAAGCTAGACTAAACTATGGTCTATAAATTACAAAACCTATCTATCTCTTCAGACTTGATCTTGCAGCTTTTGTTGCCATGTTGACTTGTATTCTCCTAGTGAAATTCCTCTGTTGTCGACTTGAATTGTAATCTGAGATATTTTCCTTTTCTTCAGGTCGATGCCTGACTGCCAACTTGAACTGCACTTTGTGATGCTTTCCTTTTCTCTAGGTGGACTCTTGATTGTTGAAATCAAATTGTGCTTCGAAATGTTGCCCCTTTCTCCAGGTGGGCACTTGACTGCTGAACTTGAATTGTATTCCCTTGCTCTTCAGGCGGGCTCATAATTGCTGAACTCGAAATGTATTCCCATGCTATCCAGGCAGGCTCCTGATTGAGACTTAAATGTATTCCCTGCTCTCCAGGTAGGCTCCTGACTACTAAACTTGAATGTATTCCCTACTGTCCAGGCGGGCTCCTGATTGCTGAACTCGAAATGTATTCCCATGCTCTCCAGGCAGACTCCTGATTGCTAAACTTGAATGCATTCCCTGCTCTCCAGGCGCGCTCCTGATTTCTGAACTCGAAATGTATTCCCATGCTCTCCAGGCAAGCTCCTGATTGCTAAACTTGAATGTATTCCCATGCTCTCCAGGCGGGCTTCTGATTGCTAAACTTGAAATGTATTCCTTGCTCTCCAGGCGGGCTCTTGATTTCTAATCTTGAAAGTATTCCCTTTTCTCCAGGCGGGCGCCTGATTGCTGAAACTCGAATGTATTCCCTGCTCTCCAGGTGGGCTCCTGACTACTAACTTGAAATATATTCCCTTGTTCTCCAGGCGGGCTCCTGACTGCTGGCCTGAAATGTATTCCTTTATTCTCCGGGCGGGCTCCTGATTGCTGAATTTGAACTTTTTCTCCCTGTTCTCCAAGAGGGTACCTGATTCCAACAAAAATAGATAAAACAAAGGAAATTTTCTGCCCCAATTTGGTAGCTGGGCACATAGGTGAGTGTTAAATTGAGTTATTCTACCAACTATTATTAAGAATTTGAAAGCTAAGTCCTATTATCCAAGGAGGTCCTGACAACTCTTAATTAAACGACAATTATAGATCTAAGCTGTATCTTCTAAAGGTATTACTTCCGCTAAGTCTTGTTATCTAAGAGGGTCTTAAACTACATCCTATTATCCAGGAAGGTCCTGAAAATCAAAATCAAGTCTTGTCTTAAAAAATGACACTTTTACGATTGAATTATACTACCCTATAACAGAATTTGTGCTACATCCTGTGATCCAATGGAAATCTTAAAACTAGGTCCCATTATTCGATGGGGGTTCTGAGAACTCCTAATTGAATTCTATCTTAAACATGCAAGATTTGAAACCAACTTACATTCCTCTATGATATTCATGATTGTTTTGAAATTTAACTAAGCCACATTTTCCAGGAAGGTCCTGAGAGTTTATAGTCAAACCTGTTTTGTGCTTGCTCTTCCCTTATGGAGAGTACCTTCGAAACAAACAAAATTTTCTACCCCTGTTTCAATCAAAGGAAAATCTTGTCAATTTAAAATGGTAGTTAGTTGATAGCATTCTTGCTGAAGGTCTCTCCGCTGCCATGTTTTGTTTTGACCTGCTTCCCCGAACTGGCCCTGAACCGCTTGGCTTTCTGACTGACTTTCAAACCCCCATGACCTTGGATGACCTGAGTATTCCATACCCAAATATTTTTTTTACCTCTCTGATACCTTACTCTGAACCTTTGCCTCTCCCATGAAATTACCAAATCATTCCATCGATGAAACTTCCGGCGTTTCCTTATATCCCACTTTACATCATGCTATCTTTGGTATGTTCTGGCCACACTGTGCTTTGCAACTTTGGAAGTTGGTAGTGAGCTTTGAAGTTCTTTATTATTTGCTTTGAACAAGACTGACATTGAAACATCTTAGAGAAACAAACCCCGAAAGAAATGAAATGCAATGACCTTGAGAGTTAAGGATAAAGAAAATCCAAAACTGGACGACATACTAAAAGGAAAAAGGGAAACAGACTTATCTAAGTGGAACAGCTCGTGCCATTGATCATGACATGCATTTCGGACTAATAGGCCCAATCCGTCGAACCAATCAACTCTCAGTTGCCATACTTTGTTGCCCCAGAATTCCATAACCCAATTTTTTCAACCAAACCTTGACCTTGTTCATCATGCGGTGCCCTGAAAGGTTTCCACCAACAAACCTCTCTCATTTGTTCATCTCTCAACTCACTTTTTCCTTAGGGTGCCCGTGCGGGTTTTGACCAATAAGACTCTCTCATTTTTTATTTCTCTCAGCTCTCGTCGCCTTATGGTGCTCGTGAGAGTTTTCACTAATAAGACTCTCTCATTTTTTATTTCTCTCAACTCTCGTCGCCTTACGGTTCATGTTAGGGTTTTCACCAATAACACTCTCTCATTTTTATTACTTTTCCTTCTTGGACAAGAGTGTTTCCCCTGATATGAATCACCTCTTCTTACTTGACTTGACAGTTTTTTGAAGACTGATCAGAAGGTCTTTCCTTGGACTGTATTGTGGGATTTTGGATAGGGTTAGAAAGAAAGGGTATTAAAGGCTCAAAACAATTCGAATGGGTTTAAGATTATAATTTTTGGAACCAGATTTCTTACACCAACTACAACTTCTTCCCCAATTTCTTTCTTGGGGACTTTTGGATTTTTACTTTGATGGGACCGAACCGTGAGGCTGCCTACGTATCCTTAAAAGGAATCTAGTTGAACGTAGTTCATGTCATAGAAATTACTTTTATGTTGTGATTTTCCTTTCTTTTTCTTCCATTTTCTCTTTCTTTCTTTTCTTTCTTCCTTTTCTCTTTTGTTGTTTTTTTTCTTTTTCTTTTTCTTTTCTCTTTATTTTCTTTTCTTTTCTTTTGTTTTTTTTATTTATCTTTCACACTTGTGCTTTTGATCTTTGCTACTGATTCCAAAATAGGTATGAAAGGAAATAAACAAGGCTCAAAGGGGTAACGAGGGATAAAGTGTTTAGATAGCAGAACAAAATGACTTCGTCATTCCAATCTTCAAAACATGCCAAGTACAAACAAATACAATTAAGCCAAAGAAGATCATACATAATATCTCTTGACCGCATCAGAATTGATGGCCATTTCAACGCACTTGCCTTCTATATCCGTTAAATACAAAGCACCATTGGACAACACTTTCATCACGATGAACGGCCCCTGCCAATTTGGGGCGAACTTGCCTTTACCCTCAGCTTGATGTGGAAGAATACATCTCAACACTTGCTAACCCACTTCAAACTTTCATGGATGCACCTTCTTATTATATGCTCTTCCCATTCTCCGTTGATACAACTGGCCATGACACACTGCTGCCAATCTTTTCTCATCGATCAAACTCAATTGTTCCAGTCGAGTCTTGACCCATTCATCATCATCAATTTCATCTTCTGCGACAATCCAAAGGGATGGGATCTCCACTTCTGCGGGTATTAATGCCTTGGTTCCATACACCAACAAATAAGGAGTCGCCCCTACTGGAGTACGAACAGTAGTGCAATAACTCTGCAACGCAAAAGGCAGCTTTTCATGCCACAGTCTAGAACCCTCCACCATTTTCCGAAGTATCTTTTTTATATTCTTATTGGCTACCTCAACTACTCCGTTTTCCTTGAGGCGGTATGGGGTGGAATTACGATGTGTAATCCTAAACTGCTGACATAACTCTTTCATCAGATGACTATTGAGATTAGCCCCATTGTCTGAAATGATCACCTTTGGTATCCCAAACCGACAAATGATATTTGAGTGCACAAAATCAACCACCACTTTCTTGGTCACCTACTTGAAAGTTTTGGCCTCAACCCACTTGGTGAAATAGTCAATGGCCACCAGAATAAACATGTTCCCATTTAATGGTGTTGGCTTAATTGGCCTAATGACATCCATGCCCCATGCAACAAAAGGCCATGGTGTAGACATTGTGTGCAATTCCGATGGTGGATAGTGTATCAGACCTCTATACACTTGACACTGATGACACTTGCACACAAAATTGATACAATCTTGCTCTATAGCAAGCCAATAATAACATGCTCATAGAATCTTCTTTGCCAACACATACCCACTCATATGCGGTCGACAAACTCCCGAATGTACCTCGGTCATGATAGTTGTGGCTTGTCTGGCGTCTATGCATCTTAACAACCCAAGATTTGGAGTTATCTTGTACAAGACTCCTCCACTGAAGAAAAATCCACTTGCCAACCATCGAATTGTTCTCTTTTGATCACCTGTGGCCTGTACCAGATACACTCCCATTCTAATGTATTCTTTGATATCGTGGAACCACGGCTCACCATCAAGTTTTTCTTCCACCATATTACAGTAAGCATGATGATCAAGGACCTGAATCTGTAAAGGGTCCACATAAGCCTTATCTGGATGATGCAACAACAACGCCAAAGTAGCCAAAGCATCAGCAACCTCATTATGAATCCTCGAAATGTGTTTCAATCAATAAATGGAAACATTGTCAGTATGGTATAAGCTTCAAATCTCGTGTTTCCTATTCCCCTTGGATCTGGAGCACTAGAAGGTCCGAGTTACCCATGACCAAGACTTTCTGGACACCCATGTCTACAGCCAACCTCAAACCCAAGATACATGCCTCATATTCAGCCATGTTGTTGGTACAGTAGAAACGAAGCTGAGCCGTAACAGGGTAGTGTTGCCCTATTTCAAAAATAAGTACCGCTCCTATCCCAACGCCTTTCATATTGGCAGCCCCATCAAATAAAAGTTTCAATCATGGCTTATCAATTTGTTCTAACTCATCAACATGCATTACCTCTTCATTAGGGAAGTATGTCTTTAAAGGTTCATAGTCTTCATCTACCGGGTTCTAAGCCAAATGATCAGCCAATGCTTGTGTTTTCATCGTAGTCCGGGTCACATAGACAATGTCAAATTCTGTGAGCAAGATATGCCACTTTGCGAGCCTCCCTGTGGGCATAGGCTTCTAACAGATATACTTCAACGTATCTAAACGAGAGATGAGGTAGGTGATAATAGGCGAAATCTGAGTGATTTAACCATTATTTGTGCTTCCATTTAATTATATTACAATAACATAATGTATGACATTGATGAGAAATAGGCATTTAATTTGTGATTCTTATATTTTGCAGAAAAAGGAGCATATATCAATGCTTGGAAATGTTATGGAATGATTCAGGAGCAAAAACAATCCTTCGGAGTTGTGTTCGTACAATCAAGAAACAAGAAATGGTTGAAAAATCCTCCCAGACGCGCGAAACTTCGCGCGAATAAAATGCCGAAATAGTATCAGATGCGCGAAGAAACGCGCAAAGTTATTTCTTCGCGCATTACTATCCGGGAAAAAAACATTATCGAAGGGTAAAATTGGAAACTCATAGATTTCCACTCAAAATTAATTAATGCAACCTTCTATTATGGAGGAAGATCAGATTTTATGGACATTATTGATAGAGAGTGGAAAATTACTATTGATTCTAGAGAGAAGATTTTGAGAGAAAGGAAGCCATTGAAGTCTCTTGGAGCTAAGGAAGGAATTGAAGAATACTACCTTGGAGCAACAATTTAAAGAGTTTTTTCTAAACTTTCATCTTGTAGTTTGTTTATAGTATGATTGATATTAATATTGTTGATATTCGTATGAATATGTGTATCTAAAAACCCAAGTATTCTGAGGTCATGGATGTTAGATGATCTTGTTGTTTGAAGCTTAGATTGAAGATCTTGAATCTATCGTTATGGGTTGTTTATGTTATTCTGCTTTTAATTATTTTACTGCGTAGCTAACAGTGAAATATTATTTACAAACTTGAGTTAAACTTGACAAAGGAAATTCTTGATTGCATATAGAATCAAATAGAACAAGATCTGAATCCTGGGCATC
>MDKF010605377.1:0-23804 GCA_026770625.1 Nicotiana glauca
ACATATTGGAGGCTTGCCACTCTTCTCCTTATGGTGGTCATCATGGGGGAGTGAGGACGGCGTCAAAGGTTTTAATTTGTGGCTTCTATTGACCGACTTTGTTTCAAGATGCAAGCGAATTGGTGAAAAAGGGTGATGCATGCCAAAGAGCTGGCGGGATTTCTAAGAGGGATGAGATGTCTCTTAACACCATTCTAGAGGTAGATATTTTTATGTGTGGGGCATTGATTTCATGGTCCCATTTGTAAGCTCTTGTGGGAACACGTATATTCTCGTGGAGGTGGATTATGTCTCAAAGTGGGTTGAAGCCGTGGCTCTTCCCAACAATGAAGCCCGGAGTGTCGTGGCATTTTTGAAAAAGCATATCTTCACTAGGTTTGGAACCCCTTGTGCTATCATTAGTGATGGGGAGTCCCATTTTTGCAACAAGGCCTTTGAATCTTTGCTCGCCAAATATGGAGTTAACCACAAGGTGACTACCCCCTACCATCCTCAAACAAGCGGCCAAGTGGAGGTTTCAAACCGTGAAATTAAGAGTATTTTGTCCAAAATAGTGAATGCAAATAGGACTGATTAGTCAAAGAAGTTGGATGATGCTCTTTGGGCTTATCGGACGGCTTATAAGACTCTGATTGGTATGTCTCCATATCGATTGGTGTTTGGTAAGGCTTGTCATCTCCCGGTGGATCTAGAACATAAGGCGATGTGGGCATTGAAAAAATTGAATTTGGAATGGGATGTTGCGGCCAACCTCCGAGTGGAGCAATTGAATGAACTTGATGAGTTTAGATTCCATGCTTACTCCAGCTCGTCCTTGTATAAGGACAAGATGAAGTACCTCCATGATAAGTATTCTCGGGGTAAAGAATTCAAGGTGGGCGATATGGTTCTTCTTTTCAATTCTCGGCTAAGGTTATTTCCCGGGAAGCTCAAATCCAAATGGAGTGGTCCCTTTGAAGTGGTCTTTGTAACTCCCTTTAACTCCCTTCAGTGCCCTTGATCTTAAAAACAAGAATGGTGAAGTGCTCAGGGTATGTGGGCATCGTATCAAGCACTATTTGGGGAAGATTGATGACAGCCACGTGGTGGCACTTATTCATTTGAAATGATATGATGGTAACATGTGTCGTGTCGCGACTTTAAATCAGGCGCTTCTTGGGAGGCAACACATGTCTTTTTATTTCTGTTGTAGAATAGGATTTTTGAGCTAATGGTTTGTGAGATGTTGCAGGGATTGTGTCGAATCAATGAAAAACAACTGTGCAAAAAAAATACTCAGTTCTTGGAATTGGCCAGTGCAGCCGCGCCTTTGCTTGTGCGGTCCGCACCAGCCAAGGCATATTTAGCCAAGTCTCTAAAGTTAATTGGTGCGGCCGCACCTCTGCTTGTGCGGTCCGCACCAGCCACAGCACATAAGGCAAGGTCTCTGAAGTCTAATTCATGTGGCCGCATCAGATGTTCTACGCATTAAGGTGTGAGGTAAGTCCAGCGCGGTCCGTGGTTGTGTTTACACGGCCGCGCTGGAGGGTAAGTTGGGGGCCCACGTCCTTTTTCTATAAATAGACCCTCAGGTCTTTATTATAAACTTTTTGCCAACTCGACCTCTGAACCCTAATTTTTCACTGTTCATCTTGAGACTCCCATTTGCATTATCAAGAGCATTTCTTCACTTTCCTGGTAACATATTTCTCACATTAGTTTTTAATTAGTGTTAATTTCTTTTTTATACATGTTTCTTTAGTGATAACTTCCTCATTTCTTTATTTTTGTTCTTCATTACTCATGTTTAGAATAGTTTAGGTTGTTCTTGTTGTTCTTAGATATGACGGGCATGTTATAAACGAGTAGGGACAAAGTAGGATGCTAAAACGTGCAAGATTTGGCCTATTTTTGTTAAACCCTAGTTGTCCCAATATTAATAGCCCGGCACGGCTACAAGACAAGTTTGTGTGGTCCGTGCCATGCTCCACGCGGCCGCACACCTTGTTTGTGCGGCCCGTGTTGCTAAAGTTCAGAAAGCCCCAATTGGAGGAGAGATGCCATTGCTTCAGATGTTGTCATTACAGTTATTGTTTCAGTCTGCCACGGAGATGCCTCTGTATTATTTGATCGTGGTTCCACCTATTCATACGTGTCTTCATATTTTGCTCGTTATTTGGGTACGCCCCGGGAGTCTCTTTCTTTATCAGTTTATATGTCTACCCCGGTGGGCGATACTATAGTTGTGGACCGTGTGTACTGGTCATGTGTTATGATTATTGGGGGTTTGGAGACCCGAGTTGATCTATTGCTATTGAGCATGGTGGACTTTGACGCTATTTTGGGCATGGATTGGTTATCTCCGTGTCATGCTATTCTAGATTGTCATGCTAAGACATTCACTTTGGCTATGCCGGGTGTACCGCGGATCGAGTGGCGTGGTATGATTGATTATGTCCCTAGTAAAGTTATTTCTTTCTTGAAGGCCCAGCGTATAGTTGGGAAGGGTTGTCTTTCCTATTTGGCATTTGTGAGGGATGTTGGAGCTAAGACTCCTAGCATTGATTCTGTTCCAGTTGTGAGGGATTTTCCCGATGTATCTCCTGCAGACCTGTCGGGCGTGCCACCGGACAGGGATATTGATTTTGGTATTGATCTGGTGTCGGGCACTCAGCCCATTTCCATTCTGCCATATCGTATGGCACTTGCAGAGTTGAAAGAATTGAAGGAACAGTTTCAGGAACTCTTAGATAAGGGGTTCATTCGGCCGAGTGTGTCACCATGGGGTGCACCAGTTCTGTTTGTAAAGAAAAAGGATGGCACGATGAGAATGTGCATCGATTATAGGCAATTAAACAAAGTAATAGTGAAGAACAAGTATCCCCTGCCTCACATTGATGATTTATTGGCCAGCTTCAGGGAGCGAGGGTGTTTTCCAATATTGATCTCCGTTCGGGTTATCACCAGTTGAAGATCAGGGATTCAGATATTCATAAGACTGCTTTTTGGACTAGATATGGTCACTATGTGTTTCTTGTCATGTCTTTGGGGTTGACTAATGCCCCAGCGGCGTTTATACATTTGATGAATAGTGTATTTTGGCCTTATCTAGATTCGTTTGTTATCATGTTCATTGATGATATCCTGGTATACTCGCGTAGTCAGGAGGAGCATGCGGAGCATTTGCGAGTGGTATTGTAGAGATTGAGGGAGGAGAGGCTTTATGCAAAGTTCTCCAAGTGTGAGTTTTGGCTCGGTTCAGTGGCTTTCTTGGGACACGTGGTGTTCAGTGAGGGTATTCAGGTTGACCCGAAGAAGATAGAGGCGGTGCAGAGTTGGCCTAGACCGTCCTCAGCCATAGAGATTCGTAGCTTCCTTGGTTTAGCGGGTTATTATTGCCGGTTTGTTCAGGGTTTTTACTCTATTGCATCTCCCTTGACCAAGTTGAATCATAAGGGTGCTCTATTTGTACAGTCGTACAAGTGTGAGGAAAGCTTTTAGAAGCTCAAGACAGCTTTGACCACAGCTTCAGTGTTGGTTTTGCCATCAGCTTCAAGTTCCTATACTGTATATTGTGACGCTTTGAGAGCTGGGATTGGCTATGTATTGATGGAGGAGGGTAGAGTTATTGCTTATGCTTCTCGTCAGTTAAAGACCTATGAGAAGAAATACCATATTCATGACTTAGAGTTGGCTGCTATCATTCATGCATTGAAGATTTGGAGGCATTACTTGTATGGCATATCTTGTGAGGTATTCACTGATCACCGCGGTCTTCAGCATTTATTCAAGCAAAGGGATCTTTGAGGCAATGGAGATGGCTATAGTTGCTTAAGGATTATGATATTACTATTCTATATCATCCGAGGAAGGCCAATGTAGTGGCCGATGCTTTGAGCCCAAAGGCAGAGAGTATAGGGAGCTTGGCATACATTCCAGTTGAGGAGAGGCCATTTGCAGTTGATGTTCAGGCCTTGGCGAATCGGTTTGTGAGACTAGATATTTCAGAGCCTATTCGGGTATTGGCATGTGTGGTTTCTCGGTCTTCCTTATATGATCACATCAGAGAGCGCCAGTATGATGATCCGCATTTGCTTGTCCTTAAGGACAGAGTTCAGCATGATGATGCCAGAGACGTGACCATTGGTAACGATGGTGTGTTGAGGATGTAGGGCTAGATTTGCGTGCCCAATGTGGAGGGGCTTCGGGAGATGATATTGGAGGAGGCCCATAACTCGCGATATTCCATTCATCCGGGTGCCGTGAAGATGTATCAGGATCTTAGATAGCACTATTGGTGGCGGAGGATGAAGAAAGATATTGTGGAGTTTATAGCTCGGTGTCTCAATTGTCAGCAAGTGAAATATGAGCATCAGAGAGCGGGTGTCTTGCATCAGCAGATGGTTATCCCCGAGTGGAAGTGGGAGAGGATCATTATGGATTTTGTTACCGGATTGCCACGGACTTTGAAGAAATTCGATGCTATTTAGGTGATTGTAGACAGGATGACCAAGTCCGCGCACTTCAGTCCTGTCTGTACTATTTATTCTTCAGAGCGGCTGGCAGAGTTATATATTCGGGAGATTGTTCGGTTGCATGGTGTCCCAGTTTCCATCATATCAGATCGGGGCACTCAGTTTACTTCCAATTTTTGGAAGTCGGTTCAGCGAGAGATGGGCACTCAGGTGTAGTTAAGCACAGCTTTTCACCCTTAGACGGACGGACAGTCCGAGCACACCATTCAGATATTGGAGGATATGTTACGCATATGTGTTATTGATTTTGGTGGGTCATGGGATTAGTTTCTACCGCTTGCAAAGTTTGCCTACAACAATAACTATCAGTCCAGCATTCAGATGGCACCATATGAGGCTTTGTATGGGAGACGGTGTAGATCTCCAGTTGGTTGGTTTGAGCCCGGCGAAGCTAGGCTATTGGGGACAGATTTGGTTCAGGATGCTTTGGATAAAGTGAAGGTAATTCAGGAGAGACTTTGTACGGCGCAGTCGAGGCAGAAGTGCTATGCGGACCAGAAGGTTCGAGATGTATCCTACATAGTTGGTGAAAAGGTTCTATTGAAGGTTTCGCCCATGAAGGGTGTTATGAGATTCGGAAAGAAAGGAAGGTTGAGTCCGCGATTTATTGGGCCCTTTGAGGTACTCAGGAGGATTGGGGAGGTGGCTTATGAGTTTACCTTGCCCCCCAGCTTGTCGAGTGTGCATCCAGTTTTCCATGTTTCTATGCTTCGGAAGCATATTGGGGACCCATCCCATGTTCTGGATTTCAGTACGGTTCAGTTGGAGAGCGATTTGACTTATGATCTAGAGCCAGCAACCATATTGGAGCGTCAAGTTCGAAAGTTGAGGTCAAAGAATGTTGCTTCGGTGAAGGTGAAGTGGAGAGGTTGGCTCGTGGAAGAGGCTACCTGGGAGACCGAGCGGGAGATGCAGAGCAGATATCCCTACATATTTGAGGCTTCAGGTATGTTTCTTGGCTTGCTCGAGGACGAGGTTTATTTAAGCAAAGGAGGATGTTACAAACCGACCCGTCGTTTCATGAGTTACCCTCCCGTTTTCCCCATTTTCTGCTTCTTTATGCTTCATTATCAGCGTCTTGTGTGATCAAGTTAGTTCGGATTGATTTTTGAAGGAAATGAGACACTTAGTCCCCTTAAGGAAAGCTTAGTTTGGAAAAGTCAACCGGATATTGACCTAAGAGTTAGAGGGCTCAGATGTGATTTTCGGTGATTCGATTAGCTTTGAGGGATGATTTGTGACTTAGGGGTGTGATCGGAAGTTATTTTGGAGGTCCGGTGTAGAATTAGGCTTGAATTGGCGAAGTTAGTATTTTGGCGAAATCCGTTTGATAGGTGAGATTTTGATCCAAGGGTCGGAATGGAATTTTGAGAGTTGCAATAGCTTCGTTGGGTGATTTTGTTATGTATGTAAAAAATTTCAAGTCATTCGGAGGTGATTTAGTTGGGTTTTTGATCGAATGCATGTTTCGGAAGTTTTTGAAGAACTTAGGCTTGAATTCGATATAATTTGATAGTTTTGGTGTTGTTTGAGGTGTTTTAATGATTGGAACAAGTTTGAATGATGTTATAGGAGGTGTTGGTGCTTTTGGTTGAGGTCCCGGGGGCCTCGGGGTGATTTCGGATGGTTAACAGGAAGTTTTGGACTTGTGCTATTCAAATTTGTTGTTGCTTCTGGTTGCGGAATTGGGACCGTAGAAGCGGTATCGCAGGAGCGGAGGAGGAAGTTGCAGAAGCAAGAAGTATCGTAGATGCAGAAGAGAGGACCACAGGTGCAAGATTTTGGCTTGGGGAGCTGATTCCACAAAAACGGACGAGGAGGCGCATCTGCGGTATCGCAGAAGCGGAAGTCAGGGGTGAGGCAGGAAATGCAGGTGCGGAATGGGTACCGCATCTGCGGAGCCGTAGATGCGGATAGGCGAAATTAAGTGAAATCCGCAAAATGCGGAGGAGTTACCACAGAAACGGACCCGCAGAAGCGGGTAATTTACTGCAGGTGCGGTTTCATCTGGGCAGATGTATATATGCTTCTTCTTTGCAAATTTTGAAGGGTTTGTTCCTTTTTAACTCGGACTTGGAGAATTGTAGGAGATTTTGAAGAGGGTTTTCAAGGAGCTTCGATAAGGTAAGGATTTTTTGACTTAAAACACGATTTTATGGTGCAAATACATGGATTAGGGCTGAAAACTTAAGAAATTAATGGACAAAAATGGTGGTTTAGGGTGTGAACTTAAGAGAGCAAAAATTGGGATTTGTGGGGTCATTTGGACTCCGATTTTGGTGTTCTTTATATGTATAGACTCGTGGTGAGATAAGGAACCTGTTGGTGTAAGAATTTTTGAGTTTTGAGAAGTGGTCTCGGGGCTCGGGTTTTGCCAATTTCGGATTTTTAATATTTTTCGATTGTTTTCGATTGGTTATTATTTCTTTGGCATATTGTGACGTATCCGTTGTAGTTTTGGTCAGATTCAACGCGCGAGGAGGCTGATTTGAGAGGCAAGGGCATAGCGAGCTAGAGCTTTAGCCGGTTTGAGGTGAGTAATGAATGTAAATTATGTCCTGAGGGTTTGAAACCCCGGATTTGCACATCGTAGTGCTATATTGAGGTGAGACACACGCTTGATGATGAGCGCGGGGTCGTTTACTATTGGGGATTATGACTTTGTCCGTCCCGAGTGATGTTTTTACCGCGTATTTGATTGAAACTTACTTGATATCATAATTATTTGGGTTAATTGTCATATTTGGACTTCGTACCAACGGTTTGGACCCTTCAGGGGTTGTTATTTCTGTTTCCTCACTATTTTGACATAATACTTGAACTCAGCCCTATTGATTAAAACTATTTTGCAAAGTCAGTCACTTTTACTCAGATTTAAAAAACTTAAATGATATTTCTAACGATGCTTTGGGCTGAGAACTACTATTTTATTACTGCCCGATGGGCTTATGTGATTCTGGACTGAGTATGGGATCGGGTTGCGCGCCGCAGCAATATTATATTGATATTGATATGAGGCTGAGGGCCCAGATGATGCCACAGGATAGCTTGATATTGCGCTTGGGCCGTAAGGGGCCCCTCCCGGAGTCTGTACAGCCCTAGTGAGCGCCATCGACGATAAATAAATGGAGCGGGCTGCACGCCGCAGCGGGTACTAGAGAGTATCGTACTATGTGTTGCATTTCTTATTTGACTGTCATTTATTTGCTTATCTGTTGCAGCATTTCCATAATTTGTTTTTATTGCTTTACTGATTTTATACTAGTTAGTTTAAATTGCCGTCTTTATAGATTACAATGTGTCTATCTAGGATTTCTTATTCTCAACCTTTATTTATGTTTATTACTCACTGGGTCAGATTACTCACATTACTCCCTACACCTTGTGTGCAGATCCAGGTGCATCTGAGACTGTTGAGGACTTCCAGCTGGGCAGCGCACATTCGGGAGCATCAAGGTACCTGCATGACGTTCGCAGCCCTGATCTTCCCTTTATCTTATTGCTTTATTCCGTACTTCTTTAGAATGATATATAGTAGGTTGATTCTCATGTATTAGAGGCTCAGACTTGTGATACCGGATTCTTCGGGCTATGTAGTAGTATTGTTACTTGGGATTCCGCATGTCTTAACTCTATTTCAGATTTTCAGTATTATGACTTAGTAATTTATCTGTGTTAATTAATCATGAACTGTATAGAAAGGGTTAAGGTTGTTAAATTGGTCAGGTTTGCCTAGCAGTGTGTTGGTTGCCATCACGACCGGGGTTGGGGTCGTGACAGAACAAGGCAAGAAACCAAACTCAGAATAAACAACAGTAACAAGCATTCGAGCATAGGCATTATCATGCAAGCCTAAGAAGGCAGATTCAAAATAGGCAGGCTAAACTACTAGAAGTCATAGAGTATCAAGAAGAACATCAAAAAGAAAAACATATAATGGTATGTTGATTCATCCTAACTCCTAGAGACATAGATATGCAGAACAGGAATACAAATAGAAAGAAAAAGAAATTGCAAGAGTCATAGATACATTACCAGTTACTGAAGAACAAGTAAACAAGAAGAGTGATTTCAGCAATACTTCAATGTTAATAGCAAACAAAAAGTACAACCCAAGAATCTTAATCTGTCAGAGTTTCCAAGGGTTTCAAATAACTCTGGGCAGTTCTCATACTAAGAATGGTTCGAGAATCTAGTTTTGGTGGCGTTGGCTTTCAGTCGGCCAAATATTGAGCCTTAGAATAGTGCAAGACAAGAAAGAATAACAAAGTAGTAAGTTTTTAGAGAATAATATCTGTGTAAAGGGGAAACTGGGGAGGGGTTTATATAGTGACAGATTAGGATGAACAAACAAGGAAAATAATCAATTAAGCCTAAAACAAGAAATAAAATATCGCATGCGATCTGTTATAAGACTAGTAAAAGAAAATTGGAATCCAAACTCTAGTTGGAGTCAAACTTAGGTCAAATCATTCACAAACCCCAATCATAGAGGAATCAACAGAGATATACCATATACAAGAGATATTCTCTCTCCTCCTGTGCATAGAACCACAATAGCACCCAGAACTATAGAGTCAAAGATGGATCTAGCTAGCCATAAATGAAATGGTAACAAAAGTTACCATGAAATGAGTAATAGTAGCCAGAAAAGGTAAGTAAACCTGCGTATGGACACGTATAAGGAAAGAATAAGCAGGGATCGCCATGGTCGGCTAGGGTTTAGTGTGAGATTGGAGAATGCGGGTGGGGTGAGGGAAATGGGTTAAGGTTTCAGGGTGAGGGGATATAAGGAAAGGTGAGAATTATTATTGGTCGTTGATCATTTAAGATCAACAGCCATGATCGAAGGGGAAACGGGGCGGGTTATTTGATGGGTTGCGACCGGGTTATGTAAAAGGGGTTTGGTTTGGACTGCTGAGAGGTGAGATTAGGTGGGCTTAAATGTTTTGGGCCTTGAATTTGTCTGAAAAATTGGCATGTTTTGGTCCAGCTTCTGAAACCCTTTAAAATTAATTAAAAAACAAACTATTAAAATGTTTAATAAATGGTAAAATATTATTTATGCTGCAAAAAATATTTAAAATATTAACTCAATATTATAAAAATATAAAATACTACTTTGACATAAATAATATAATAAATGTAATTTTTTGTAGAATATAGGCTATTATTGCAGAATTATGTAAATGGCTCAAAAATACAAATATAATTATATAAAACGAAGTAAAAATGTTTCAAACATGTATGTGGATGTAAATAATAAATTTGGATGATTAAGTCATCTCAAAATAATCTGAAAGGGTAATTAGTATATAACCAAGTAGTTTAAATGCAAAGAAATCAATTTTAAAGATCTAAAAATTATGGAAAATACTTGCATAAATCTTGTAAATTAATAATGATACAAAATGTCATTTTGAAAATATATATATACTTATTTGAAAAAATATTAGGGCAAAATTGGGTATCAACAACCATGCTGAGGGTATCACACTTGGCTTTGATCACTTCGGCCCCAATGACCACATCACTACTTATGTGAAGGGATATTTAAGTGTTTACACTTACCCCTTCACGCTCGCCACTGGTAGACCGCATAGTTCTTGATTTCTACAAAAGGTACGAGGTGTGCCTTGGGCAAATTCACCCATACTTTTGGAAAATAGTGATCCTCTTACGCCATTTTGTGAATAATACCAAATCCCCTCGGTTCACCCTTAACAATCTATTCCACCTAAATAGTCCCCGAATTTTCTTAAAGGGTTTGATCAAGCTCGATTGTTGAGCAACCAAGTCTCCTTTCTCGATAATCAATGAGGACCGAGATTGAGACTGACAGGGAAGGTTCATTCGGGTGAAAACCGAAGACTTGATCCCTCCCGGGTTTCTATCGTTCCCCGAGAAGTGGAACACATCTCATAAGTATTGTGTTCCTTGAGTATTCACTTATTTTTATTCCTTCTCTCATTTCTTGCGTTTGATGTCGTGCAACTATTACCCAAGTTCCCAATGCAATTCCCCGGTTCAAAGAGTGGATTGAGGGAATCTTCAAGACATGTCGTACTCCAAGCGCGCATGGAGCAAGCTTTTGAAGGGCAAATGGGAGGCCCGTTCTCGTGGTAAGATTTTTTCCTGATATTTACCACCATGATCTTAACTTACACAATGCTACCATTTCCCTTTTCTTACAGGTTTGCCAAAGACTGTCGAACTTAGGCCATTGGATAAGGATGAAGATCTGTCCTCGCTTCCCGAACCCTCCATTTTAGTGCAGTACAGGGATGTCACGAAGGAGGAGAAGAAGAAGATAACAAAGAAGAAGAAAATAAGAAGAAGAAGAAGAAGGTGACTATCCGGGTTTGGAAGCCCAAAAAGAGCACTAAACTAGGGTACTGGACTCCGATTCTCTCTACCGGATCAGGGATGAGCCCGAGGATGATGACCTTTTTATTACTCATGGGTTGACCCTTAATGAGGGGGAGAAGGAAACGATCAAGAAAGAGGACCATGAGGTCGATCCTCCTCCTACTCAGGAACCAGAGGGAGAGACGGAGGTTGCAGTCCCCTAGGAAGCTGCTCCTATCCAGAAGGATGCATTCAGTGTCATTGACATTGTGGAGACATCCTCTTATACCGGGTCCATGCTCGAAGAAGCCCAAGGTTTCAAGGAGAATTCAAGTGAGGTGGCACAGGGCTCATACAATTCCCTCAACACGTTCTTCAACGGCATATATATGGTTGCACTACCTGGAGGTCCCGAAGAAGGATGTGCCATCAGGAGCAGGTGGGCCGAGTTCGAGCCCAAAAGTAGTGCAACAATTTCCTGCCCCAAGTATGGACCCCAAAAGGTAAGAGAATGGTGATTCTTATAATCCCAGAGGATGCCCGAATCCTATCTTCTCTGGTTTGCGTAGCCAGCTACCTTCGATGCCTAGTGATTGAGGAGGACCAGACAAAGATGAACGAGATGGGCACGTCGAGCCTCTTAAACGAGGCGTAATAGATGTTGAACCAAGTAAGACGATAACCCTTTGTACCCCTTTGTAAATCTCACTTTGGTTTTTAATGTCCTCTACTAACTGCATTGTTTTCAGTCTTCAGTGCTTCACCATGAAAGCTTCCTCCGGTACAACTTGGAGTTTAGCCAGCTCAAGTTCGAGCTCAAAGAGCAAGTCCTAAAGAAGGACATGTACAGGTCTCTTAGTGAGTAACAGGACGAGGCCCTTAAAGACCTCCCAATTCTCCAGGGCGAGCTAGAAAAAGCTCAGAAGGAGGCCTCGACCCTGTAGTGGGAACACGCTGACCTAGTTGAGAAGGTAAATATTTTTTAGGCTAAAAACGAGAACCCAGTCGTGGTGATTAACAACACAACTTCGTAGGTCCAAGAGAAGAAAGATTGGATCAACCAGCTTCGGGATGAGATAGATGAGATCAAGGCCACGAACAAAGTGTAGAAGGACAAGATACACATGCTGGCTTCAGAGAACAAAACTGCAAAAGTGGAGCGGGCATTGATCAAAAACCAACTCCGGGTGGCGAAGGACAAATCTAATAAGTGGTATCGGTTAAATGATGATCTTCGGGAATAGCTGAACTCGGTTGTCGCAGAACAGGATGCTCTTGGACAAGAATATGTCACAGTGAGTTCTAAATTGGATTCAACCTCTACTGGCCGAGGAAATTGTGGCCCGGTATAAGGCCAATGTAAAGGTATCCGAGACCCGCCTAAATACAAAGACCGAGTACATAAATCGTCTATCCAAAAGAGAGACACTCGAAGAGATCCATGCTTAAGGTTTTGACCTATCAGCCGAGATTGAAGATAGGAGGCTCGAGGCCGAGGCAAAGAAGATCTACGAGCCTGAGTGTCTCGAAGGCTCCGATGGTTCTGAGGGCTTCGACGGTTCTGGCGATGAGTCGGGCCTTGGTGAAGACTAGGCGTAGATGCCTTATGTATTTTTTTTTTTTTGTTTATTTTGAGGACGTTCTATCATGCTTTTGTAAATATATTTTGGAGTATATAAACTTTCCCCATTCTGGCAATACTGCGTCTTTACTTTTCCAGCATCTACTTGATTTCTATTAGCGTATTGTTTTTAATGCCTTAGCATAAAATCAGATGTAGCTCTGGAGCATTCATTTTTCGGGGTTCCAACAAAGCCCAACTTTGATGCAACTTTGGTTTACTTGTGGCTTCGAACCCTCAGTGAGACCGAAGGTGTTTAAGATGTTCAAGTGTTTTAGACGATGTTTTTGCCAAAGGTAAACTTTTAATAGGTTTGATTTTTCGTAAGGGCCTTAATTTTTGTTACGGACTTTAGACGTCTCCGAGACGATGTGTTGGGTTCTTACCATTAAACCAAAGTCATGCTAGTTTCTTTTGTATCTTATTATCATATGTTTACGAAGATTTAAGGGCCTTTTAATATATTTTTACTTTAGGCCACAAAATTAGTTGAGCCGCCCCGGACGTATGTAGTCGACGGTATAGAGGCTATGGGTTTCGTTGTATTTCTACCTAAAAAATTATTTAATATGCACATAATAAATTTTAAACTTATTAAATTAGATGAGATGTGGTAGAATTGCGAATCTGAACTCATAAAGATCGAATCTTGGACCCGCCCCTAATGATAATGACACATATTATGATTAATCTGGAATGACACGACAGTAATCCATTGTTAAAGCGTCTATATGAAACCAAAAGAATCCTTTTTCATATTTTTTTTATCTTTTCAGGTAATTAAGAACTTCTTTATCTTTAAAACGGAGGATTAAGACAAAGCAAGGTATCAAACCCTGGTGATTGGCTCACCAACATCAAATAACAACATTGACACTGCATTCTCGACAAATCACCTGCTATTTTTATTTATTTTAATATCACTGGTGTCTAAATCAATTTAAAAGCATCTCACGTGTTAATTTATTATTATTGACAACGTAACAATGGGATTAGCCAATCAGTGTTACATGAGTAAAAGGGTCAAAAATAAAATTTGGAAATAGTATTCCATTAAATCCACGCAACTCTGCACCTTGAATTTATTAAATACTGCCCACCCTCTCCTTATGAAATTGGAGAATAACTTTTAAGCTAATGCCCATAAGAATTGATTTCAAGATATCCATCTTCTTAGGCAATATCCATCTTCTTACCCACACCCACTCTTGATAAAACCTTATTTGCACTAGATGTCTACACCATTATACGATGATTAAGTAATAAATTGAGGTGAGACTACATATTAATGAACTGTGATTTGGTGATAACTACCGTAAAGAAATGTGTCATGTATTCATTGGTTGGTGTAAAAGATAAATTTTTACCCCTCACCAAGTCCTAAGTTTTTCTCTGGACAAGTTAATATTGCAATATAGACTTTCACTAAAAAGAAACATTATTAACTAAAGGTGCTAATATGAGTATAAGAAGAAGCAAAAGATTGATCCAGGAAGACTCCTCCTTTGCTAGTGAAATATCAATTTCAAAAATAAGGAAGAAAAGAGAAAGGTCAGAGGCTACTGTATTAAAAGACCAAGATAGTCTAAAAACTCCAACAACATCCAATAAAAATTACTATAAGTTAACAGTAAAAGATGAATTTATAAAAAGCACAGACGACACAATGGTCCAGTTAAGTATGCTATCGTTTTGGTCGGCAAGCGCCCATGCCAGAGGTCCAGATCACATCAATAAAATCAACAATTGCAGCAATGACTGACCTACAGCCTACAGATTCTCATTTACCATATAGGAGTAGCAATTATGAGTTTATGACTTTTTTCATGATTTACTAATTATTACTGTGATGATTACTTCGCAAAAAACACGTTTCATATGCTTGGACTAAGGCCCCTTCCTTTTTTCTCTTTTTATTTTATCACAAAAAAGATGTGTTGTCTCGAGATCTCAAGATTCTTTTTTCCTTTATATAACATTAGTTTCCAACTGTCTAGCCTAATATACAATCAACTCGCTAGAACTGTAGGTTGGAGCAGCTAAGCTCACACCTAGTGTTTTAGCTAAAATTCAAACTTAGGATCTCCAAATGGTTACACCTATCCTCAACCACTCAGCCATGCATCTCCTTTTAGCCTTTGGAGCATTCCTAGAATTAATATGGCATTGGACCAAGGCAGAGATTACAGCTAATTTCTATAGGCCTGGACATTGAATCCTTTGGGCATCTAGAAAGTGCTTCTAAACAAACTGAAGCAAACGACCGTCCAATTGATACTAAATCACTTGCCCAATGCTACGGCCAAACGCACATACAAGTATATATGATTGTCAAATAATAAAGTGATTAGAAGTCGGATGTCAAACACTTGTTATCAATTATTTGTTAAGTTAGACTATCTGTCACGATCCGAATTTTTCACCGTTGGGAGTCGTGATGGCGCCTACTATTAGGAGCTAGGCAAGCCAATTAATTATTAACCTTTTAGGCAAACATCGACAATATTAGGGCAATGAGACATTTAATATAAGAGCAGAAGTTCTAAATATAAATCAACTGAAAACAAGTGCGGAAATTCAATTACAACCTCTACCCAAGACTGGAGTCACTAACTCACGAACATTTATAGAATGCTAAACACAAGGTCTGTATAAAACACAATACTGTTTGTTCCGGTACAAGGATAACAAACGAATGACAAAGATGGAAGAGACTCCGGGCCATGCGGACGTCAGCAAGGCTACCTCGAAATCTCTGGACTGAAGTCAGCTCCCAATAAACTACTGTTGTTCAAAAGCTGCTCTAGCTCTGTGTTCTGTGCAAAAGAGCACAGAAGTATAGCATCAGCACAACCGACCTCATGTGCTGGTAAGTATCTGGCCTAACCCCGGCGAAGTAGTGACGAGGCTAGACCGGACTACCAATCAAACCTGTGCGGTTCAAATATATACATACGCAATAGAAGAGGATACAGAAATTTAACAAGTCAAGAGAGAGGGGAGCATGTTGTAGGGGTTGTAACAGTTAAAATACAAAATCAATAAATAAGGAACGAAACGGTACAACTACAAAGCTAACGAGAGTAGAAAAACAATCAAAACATGGCACGGAATGTCCCTTCGTGCATTAATAATCAAAACATGGCACGAAATGTCCCTTCGTGCATTAATAATCACAACATGGCGCGGAATGTTCCTGCATGCATTAATAATCAAAACATGGCACGGAATGTCCCTTCGTGCATTAATAATCAAAACATGGCACGGAATTTTCCTTCGTGCATTAATATTCAAAACATGGCACGGAATGTTCCTTCCTGCATTAACATATACTCAACACAAATTGTGCACGGTATCAACCTTCGTGCTTTATCACTCTTCCTCACCCAAGCAACAATCACAACCAATGGGGGCGAGGGAATAGACAAAACAGTAATAGAAGTCCCGGCAAGGAAAACACAAGCAAACAGTTAAATCTCGGCAAGGGAACAACAACAATAACGTTCACATCCTGGCAAGGGAGATAATCACTATACGAATACAGCTCGGCAAGGGAATAACCACAGTTCCTTTCTTATACTTTTCACATTATATAGAAATCATCAATTCCACAAGGAAGAATCACAACAAAATTAGAATAAACACAAATAAGGACTCACGGTCATACAATATACCAGTGTATAGATACTCGTCACCCTACCTATACACCGTACTCGACAATTAGCAATTAGCAACCAATACTCTAATCATATTCTCTCAAGTCAAAGTTAGATCAAACACTTACCTCGAATGCCCCAAACTCAACTCAAGCCTCTAGTATAGCTTTACCCCTCGAATTCACCACCACACTGCTCGAATCTAGTCACAAATTACTCGAATGTATCAATAAATGCTAATTGAATCAATTCGAATGCATGAAAATGAATTTTCCAAAGTTTTACTCAAAAATTCCCAAAATGCCCCTGGGCCCACGTGGTCAAAACCCGAGGTTCGAACCAAAACCTGATTACCCATTTCCCCACGAGTTCATATCTATGATTTATTTTGAAATCGGACCTCAAATTGAGATCCAACTCTCCAATTTGAAGAAAACCTAGATTCTACCCAAAATTCTCATTTTCACCCATGAAAATCCTTGATTTTAAGATGAAAACATGATAAATGATGTAAATGATAGAAGGCATCAAGTAAAAATTGACTTACAAATGATTTGGGGAAGAAAGTTTTCTTGAAAAATCGCCTATGGAGTATTCGAGGTGAAAGAATGAAGAAATGAGGGTTAAAATTCGTCTAAGTATAAAAAATTACAGGCCTCAGATGTGGGAAATACGAACATGGGTTCGCAATTGCAAACCCAACAAGTCTGGGAAATGCGAGACTTTTGTTCGCATTTGCAAACACAGGCCAGTTCGGGAAGCTTCACATTTGCTAACTTCTTGGTCGCATTTGCGACCTCTGGCCAACAGGAGCACCTTTGCATTTGCGAAGAAGTTCCTCGCATTTGCGAGGAGGGTCAAACCTGGGCTAACTTCGCAATTACGAGAAGCCTTCGCATTTGCGAATATCGCATTTGCGAACCAGGCTTCGCAAATGCGAAGCCTGCAGGTTTGAAGAACCTGATTGAAAATCTACAACCCCAAAATTCAAAAATGCAACTCGACACCTATCCAAAATTCACCCGAGCCCTCGGGGCTCCAAACCAAATATGCACACAACCTCAACAATATCCTACGGATTTACTCTTGCGATCAAATCACCAAAATAATATCATATACATAGAATCAAGCCTCAAATCACATGATTTCTTCCAACTTTTCATAAAACACAAATTTCCCATTTTTAAGTCCGAAACGCGTCAAATGACGTTCGTTTTCAACCAAACTTTACAGAAAGTACTTAAATCACATATAAGACTTGTGCCGGGCATCGGAACCAAAATACGAGCCCGATACCATAGTCTTCTGATCAAATTTCCTTTTCATTTTCCTTAATTAATTTCACACAAAAATTCATTTCTCGGGCTTAGGACCTCGGAATTCAATTCCGGGCATATGCCCAAGTCCCATATTTTTCTACGGACCCTCCAGGACTATCAAATCATGGGTCTGGGTCCGTTTACCCAAAATATTGACCAAAGTCAACTTTAATCATATTAATATCAAAATTCATCAATTTTTACACAGAATTCATATTTAAGCCTTCCGGCTACATGCCCGGACTGTGCACGCAAATCGAGACAACTAAAAATAAGGTTTTTAAGGCCTCAAAAGTGCGGAAAAGAGAGAAAACAGGTGATGACCCTTTGGTCGTCACACTATCCTAATTATCAAAATCAGAATTAAACTTAGAAGTGTTTGACTCTAAATTATTTAAAATAAAGGGAAAACAAATAGTAAACTCTAAACAAAGGAAGAGCAAACTTTTTTATGTTATCAATGTAGTGAAAACGATCTAGGGTTATGTGCTATTTAACAATCCTAGTGTATTCTTCTATTGAATTGGTTACTTAATTTATATGGCTTATTGGTTGGTAGGGTTAATATTACTCATAAGAATCTATCGAATTCCTACTCGCCTATTTAATCTAACCTAACACCTATATGTCTGTAAAGTTAGAATTAACAAGAATGCATTCATAATTCCTATATAATAATCAAGCAAGGCAATTAGCATATGTATATCCTAATCGCGAATCCATTCCCCGATACTCAGGTTCAAGAATTTGCTCTACTCAATCTTATGTGAAATCAAGGATTCTCACTTTCGAGTTCAACTCTTGATTCATAGATATTATTCAATTAGTGATCAAGCAATCAAATAATTAAGTGCAATATTGAATAAATAAATTCATATAATAAATCAAAATTAATATTTGAATAACAATAGTCATGAAAGAACCACAATCCTAGAACGTGAAGTTTGGCTCCACATAGACGTGGTGGCCAAACAATCAATTACCCCAAAAAATATAAAATTACTAAGTGTGGTGGAAGAGAAATAAAATTTGATGAACTTCAGCCCCTACGATGGCTCCTTTCTCTCCAAAATCGAATTCCCCCTAAAAATTGAGTCTAGGAACTATTTATAGGTGTAGATTCGAAGTATCCAATTCCAAAATCAACAAGAAAATCGGGCAGTGGCATCTGGCAAGGCATGGTCTAAAGCTAGGAAATAACCAGGTCTAGGGAGGTGATGGACCTCGCTAGGCGAAGTGGGAGGCGAGATGGACCTCACCTCTTGCCAAGTGCGGCGAGAGCTGGGGCCCAGTCCCTCCATGCCTTGCGCCGATCTTCCTTTCATGCTCTTTCTTTGTATTTCAATATCATTGTGTGCAACTGTCATTCCACTTTGCGATCAAATGGTCTTACACATAAAATCAACTCAATTAAGTTCAAACATCTGCATAATATAAGGTAAGTAATGTACTAAAAATACCTAATTATAGAAAAACCTTGAATTCTACATAATATTAGTCCATAATCAAAAAAGCACAGCAGAAAATGGATACACACTAGAAACTAGTAATTAAATTGAGAAACGGCAAAAATTTCCCAAATAACAGTTCTTAAATAATTCAATGCAACATAGTAACAGCATACTTTTTGTCACGGCCCGGACAATTGCGATATTAGCTTCCTCCGGGTTATTAAAGAAGATGTCAAGTTGGCACCTGTTCAGTTCGGTGAGCATGTCCTGACAATCAAGCTCTAAAGCAAAGCGGTCTATGTGTCTCTCGTGCTGCAGTTTCTTCGTCAATTTTTGAGTGTATCTTGTCTCTGCAGCTTTTGAGACAAATTTGTAGCTATCAAAGTCAGTAGAGCTTGCTTGGCTTCTTGCCCTGGACGAGGAGCTAGCGCCCCTACTTGAGGTCCCTGTGTTCTGGCGTTTACGCGATGAGCTCATTGTGCCTGCAAAACCGATACATGCCTATTAGTACAATTCTAATATGGTGACTATGGGGGTTACTCAGACTTCATCCCAACCAAG
Source organism: Nicotiana glauca (assembly GCA_026770625.1). Classification (NCBI taxonomy): domain Eukaryota; kingdom Viridiplantae; phylum Streptophyta; class Magnoliopsida; order Solanales; family Solanaceae; genus Nicotiana; species Nicotiana glauca. Next base: position 19,471 of record MDKF010605377.1, read on the forward strand.
TCACACAACTCCTTATAACACCCTCATTGAGGCAATGTGCCAAACACCTTGTGGGCAAACTAATTTAAGCATCTTTTATAGCCCAATTGTGGCAAGAATACTCTCCCCAATTCAATTTGAAACACTTCCACAATAACCCCACACTTGTTCAGCAACATCACCCCCAATTTATACCCTAAAAGGCAACAACTACACAGCCCCTTCACCAATAACATGTTAAAACCACAGCAACTACACTTCTACTTCCAAAATACGAACTACAATGATAATGCTATAACTACAACAATATATACAAAAAATTAATTACAACAACGATAGAAGTGAAAGAGAGGGAAGAAGGACAAACCTTGTGAAGAAGATGAAACACAACTTGAGAAGGGAAGAAGGGGAGGAAGGAGGGTTGGGGAATTGCTTAATTTTGAGAAGAAGAAAGGAAATTGTGTGTTGGGAATGGAGCTATGCGTGAGAGATTGGGGAGGGGGAGGGTTTTAGTTTGTAAAAATTATGTTTTAAAAGGGAGGGGGGTTATAATTAAAAAGGGAACAAAATAAATATAAAAAAAAATTAAAAAAATCGAAAACTTACCTGTCCAGCCCCGACCGCGGTCCGCCGCGGTCCGCCGCGGTCGCGCCCGCAGTTTTGGGCAGATTGTATCCGCGGTCGGCCGCGGTCAGTTCCGCGGTCGCGAGCTCTTTTTTTCATGTTTTTCCCTGTTATGGCCGCGGTTGGCCCCCTTTTTTCAAGATTGAACTAACTAAACAACATTTACCTATTTTATTACAACAATTTCGTGGGTTGCCTCCCACGCAGCGCCTGATTTAACGTTGTGGCACGACTCAACTAATGGAGTTCCTACTCCTTGTTATCGTATTGGGGTTCTTTGAAATGTGACACTACTGCATCTCCCTTCTCATCAGCTAATCCAAGATAGTGTTTCAGCCTTTGTCCATTGACGGAGAATTTATTTGTCCCGTCAGTGGATTCAATCTCCAAAGCACCACTAGCAAACCTTTGCACTACTCTGAATGGCCCCGACCATCGGGATTTTAACTTGCCCGGAAATAATCTTAATCTTGAGTTATACAATAACACCATATCCCCGGGTTGAAAGTCTCTATCCATGATATGCTTGTCATGCATCTTCTTCATCCGTTCCTTGTACAGCCTCGTACTCTCAAAGGCTTGGTAACGAAATTCCTCTAGCTCATGTAGCTCTGTTAATCGATTTTGTGCAGCCGCTTCAGGATCAATATTCAATTGTTTTAATGCCCACCAAGCACGGTGCTCCAGCTCCACAGGTAAATGACAAGCCTTCCCAAACACCAACTTGTACGGTGACATACCTATTGGTGTTTTAAAGGCAGTTCTATATGCCCACAGTGCGTCATCCAGCTTCTTTGCCCAATCCGTATGTGTTGCGTTCACGGTCTTTGTTAACACACTTTTAATCTCCCTGTTGGACACCTCCACTTGCCCACTGGTTTGAGGATGGTAAGGAGTTGCTACTTTGTGATGAACATCATATTTAGCAAGCAGTTTCTCGAAGGCTCTATTGCAAAAATAAGTGCCTCCATCACTGATGATCGCCCTCGGTACCCCAAACCGGGTGAATATGTGCTTTTTCAAGAACCCTACCACCACTCGTGCATCATTGGTGGGCAAGGCTGCAGCTTCCACCCATTTAGACACGTAATCCACCGCCATCAGTATGTACTTATTCCCAAATGAGCTGACAAAGGGACCCATGAAGTCTATCACCCACACGTCAAATACCTCTACTTCCTGAATTGGTTTCATTGGCATCTCATGGCGACGGAAAATATTGCCCGTCCTTTGGCATTCATTGTAGCTTTTTACCCAGAGGTGTGCATCTCTAAACACAGTTGGCCAAAAGAAGCCGGCCTCCAGTACTTTTGCCGCAGTTCTGACCCCTCTAAAATGTCCTCCATATGCTGAAGCGTGACATGCCTGCAAAATAGAAGATTGTTCTATCTCGGGGATGCATCTCCGGATAATATTATCAACACAAATTTGTAACAAATGAGGTTCATCCCAATAATACATGCGGCTATCACGGAAAACCCTTTTCTTTTGGACAGACGACAAGTCATCGGGAATTACACCACAAGCTAGATAATTTGCTAAATCAGCATACCATGGTGCATCCTCAAGATTGGCAGCAAGTAACTGCTCATCAGGGAAAGTTTCCAAAATTTCTTCGACCTCGACTGAATTTTCAGCTCCTTCAAGTTGTGACAGATGGTTAGCGACTTGATTTTCTGTGCCCTTACGGTCACGAATTTCGAGGTCGAATTCTTGCAACAGCAGCACCCAACGGATTAGGCACTGCTTAGACTCTTTTTTCTCAATGAGGTACCTGAGAGCTGCATGGTCAGCATACACAATTACCCTTGAACCAATCAGGTATGATCAGAATTTGTCGAAAGCAAACACGACTGCCAGCATCTCCTTCTCCATCACTGTGTAGTTGAGCTGAGCACCACTTAGCGTTCTGCTTGCATAATAGATTGGGTGCATCAGCTTGTCTTTTCGCTGCCCCAAAACGGCTCCTATAGCATGGTCGCTAGCATCACACATGAGCTCAAATGGTTGCTCCCAGTCAGGTGCAACGATGATGGGTGCAGTGGTCAATTTCTTCTTTAGTTCCTCAAATGCCAACCTGCAATCATTAGAAAACACAAAGGGGTGATCCTTTTCAAGGAGTTTGCATAATGGGTTAGCAATTTTGGAAAAATCTTTGATGAACCGCCGGTAGAACCCGGCATGACCAAGGAAACTTCGCACCGCCTTAACGGAAGTGGGCGGTGGTAACTTTTCAATTACGTCGACCTTAGCATGGTCCTCAATACCTTTCCTGGACACTCGATGTCCCAAGACTATTCCCTCACGCACCATAAAATGGCACTTCTCCCAGTTTAGTACCAGGTTTGTCTCCACACATCTTTTGAGCACTCTGCTTAAGTTTTGAAGATAGTCTTCGAATGAATCTCCCACCACGGAGAAATCATCCATAAAAACTTCCACAATGTCCTCCACCATGTCCGTAAAAATGGCTAACATACACCTTTGAAAAGTCGCAGGTGCATTACATAGCCCAAAGGGCATTCTCCGAAAAGCAAAGATGCCATAAGGACAGGTGAAGGATGTTTTATCTCTATCTTCGGGGGCTATTGAAATCTGGTTATACCCCGAATAGCCATCTAAAAAGCAGAAGTGAGATCTACCAGCCATCCTGTCCAACATTTGATCAATGAAGGGTAAGGGAAAGTGGTCCTTACGGGTGGCGAGATTTAATTTCCGCTAGTCCATACAAATTCGCCAACCTGTGACTGTACGAGTTGAGATCAACTCATTATTGTCGTTTTTCACAACAGCCATACCTCCTTTTTCGGGACACACTGAATAGGGCTGACCCAATTACTATCAGAGATGGGGAAAATAATTCTCGCATCCAACCATTTAATCACCTCCTTCTTTACAACTTCCTTCATGTTAGGATTCAGCCTTCGCTGGTGTTCCCTGGAAGGTCTGTGCCCCTCTTCCAGGAGAATCTTATGCATACAGAATGCTGGGCTGATACCCTTAATATCTGCCATGGTCCAGCCAATGGCAGTTTTGTTTTCCTTTAGTACCTGCAAGAGCTGCACTACGTGCGCATCTAGCAAACATGATGAAATAATAACAGGTAATGTAGACTCAGGGCCTAGAAATGCATACCTGAGATGGTCGGGGAGTGGTTTTAGCTCCAGTTTGGGTGGTTCCTCAATTGATGGCTTGGCTGGGGGAGTAACCCTTTTCTCTAGCTCAAGAGACTCGAACTGAAGCTCCCTTGACCAAAATCCTCGGCTTTCTAGTGACATTACCCATTCAGCTAGCTCTTCTCCATCCATTTCGTCCAAGTTAGTTAAGCATGCCTCCAATGGATCCCCCACAGTTGGTGCCCTATCATCCTCTTGCAGAATTACATCAACCGCTTCCACTAGCGAGCAATTTGCATATTTACTCGGTCTTCGAATTGATTGTTGAATGTTGAATATGACTTCTTCATCATTCAACCTCATTTTAAGCTCCCCAGTCTCACAATCTATAAGTGCTCTCCGAGTGGCTAAAAATGGTCTCCCCAAAATAAGGGGAATCTCCTGATCCACCTGGCAGTCTAGAATTACAAAGTCTGCAGGGAATACGAACTTCCCCACTTGCACCAGCACATCATCAAGAATAACTTTAGGCCTCTTCATAGTGCGATCAGCCAGTTGAAGTAACATCGAAGTGGGTCTGGCTCTGCCAATGCCCAATTTGGTGTATATGGCCAA
>MU693048.1:8921-32964 GCA_026770625.1 Nicotiana glauca
CAGTGCCGTCAACTCTGCATCAAATGGTCAAATTTGAATGGGATCGGCAAGAGATCGTGGTCCATGGGGAGGACAATTCTTGCAATAATATTAAACCCTTCGAGGAAGTTGAAGATGATAAAGGCCCGTGGGTGTACCAAGTTGTGGATACAGTTCCAGTTGCTAAAATCCCGAAAGGGGAGTATGTTCATGTGCCTAAGGTGGCTGCCGCATCTGTTATGGTGGAAATAGAGATGTTAAAGAATGTATTTCTGCCCGGAAAGTGTTTAGGAGCTTCACTACAGGGTATTATACAACCAGTGTCTCTTCCTGGTAATATTAACACTTTCGAGTTAGGCTTCAAACCCAATGCTACTGACATAAGGAGAGCCAAAAAGATGAAAAAGAGAGTATGGTCCCTTCCTAAACCTATTCCTCGCCTCTCCCGTTCTTTTGTTCGGTCTGGTAATAAAAGGCGCCCAACAACAGTAATGCCCAGCTCTCTGGTGATAGAACCCGACAGGCAGTTGATCGAAAGGTTTGAAAGATTGTTTGAAGTGAATATGGTGGGAGCAGGTGAAGGTCCAAGAAAAATTGATGTGCAGTTCATGGGATCTTAGGCCAAGCTTAGTAACTGGGAAGCTACTCCTCTTCCAACTCGGAAAGAGTCGTGGTAGTTAGTTTTTGATTTTCTTTTGAGTATTAAATCTGGATTATTTCCAAGGTTGTAATTTGGATTTCTATGATCCGTCCATTTGGATGAGTTAAATCTTGTTATCTTACAATTTCAATGAAATTCAATTTCTTTCTCTCTTCATTTCTAATAGCCTTTATTTTGTCTTTCTTTTCTCTTTCTTGTACAGTCCATTTTATGCTGGTTTCAATGATGTGTCATGCATGAGGAGTTCCCGGCCTAGTCTTGATAACCAATGTGAAATAGTAATACAAGAAATTGGATGTGATGATGAGGTGGAGTATGATGATGAGGAAGCTTTGGAAAATATCAATAAAGAATTAAGTCAGTTTGAGGAAAAACCCAAACCTAACTTGAATGACACTGAGGCAATCAATCTAAGGGACCAGGAAAATGTTCGGGAAACAAAAATAAGTGTTCATTTAGAAGCCCCGCTCAGGGAAGAGATGATCAAGTTTTTGTTTGAATATAAAGATATCTTTGCATGGTCATAAGATGATATGCCGGGTCTGAGTATTGATCTGGTGGTCTACAAATTGCCCACTTATTCAGAATGCCCTCCTGTCAAGCAGAAGCTAAGGAAATTTAAGGCAGATATCAGTGTGAAAATAAAAGAAGAAGTCAGTAAGCAGTTTGAGGCGAAGGTCATACGGGTTACCCGATATCCCACTTGGTTAGCCAATGTCGTGCCTGTGCCAAAAAAAAAATGGAAAGACCAGAGTGTGTTTTGACTATCGTGATCTCAATAAGGCGAGCCCAAAAGACAATTTCCCACTGCCAAACATCCATATATTGATTGACAATTGTGCCAAACATGAGATTGGTTCTTTTGTGGATTGTTATACGGGCTATCACCAGATTTTGATGGATGAGGAAGACGCAAAAAAGACGACATTCATTATGCCTTGGGGAACTTACTGTTATAGGGTTATGCCGTTTGGGCTGAAGAACGCAGGGGCAACATACATGAGGGCGATGACCACCATGTTCCATGATATGATACATCGAGAAATTGAAGTATATGTGGATCATGTAGTTATAGAGTCACGAAAGCAGTGTGATCATGTTAAAGACCTGAGGAAGTTCTTCCAGAGGCTCCGCAGGTACAATCTCAAACTCAATCCGGCAAAGTGTGCATTTGGAGTCCCGTCAGTGAAGTTGTTGGGGTTTGTGGTAAGCCGACGTGGTATTGAATTGGACCCGTCCAAAATCAAAGCCATTCAGGAATTGCCGCCACCAAAGAGCAAGAAAGAGGTGATGAGTTTGCTCGGCAGGTTGAATTATATCAGCATGTTCATTGCTCAGCTAACAGCGACTTGCGAGCCTATCTTTAAGCTGTTGAAGAAAGATGCTAGGGTCAAGTGGACAGATGAATGTCAGGCAGCATTTGATAAAATTAAAGAGTATTTGGCCAGTCCACCTGTGTTGGTTCCGCCAGAGCCAGGAAGACCCTTGATCCTTTATCTGACAATATTGGATAATTCTTTTGGCTGTGTACTGGGACAGTATGATTTTACGGGAAAGAAAGAGCAGGCAATTTATTACCTTAGCAAGAATTTCACATATTATGAGATAAAATAAACTCAACTGCAGAGGACATGCTATGCTTTGACCTGGGTAGCGCAGAAGTTGAAGCACTACCTGTCAGTATATACCACTTATCTCATTTCTCGGTTGGATCCGTTGAAGTACATTTTTCAGAAGCCCATGCCCACGGGGAGGCTTGCTAAGTGGCAAATCCTACTCACAGAATTTGATATTATATATGTGACCCATACTGCGATGAAAGCACAAGCAGTGGCTGATCACTTAGCAGAGAATCCAGTTGATGATGAATATGAACCATTGAAAACATATTTTCCTAATGAGGAAACAATGCATATCGAGGAATCAGAGCAAAATGAAAAACCCGGGTGGAAGTTGTTCTTTGTTGGGGCTGCCAATAACAAAGGCGTTGGGATAGGAGCGGTACTTATTTCAGAAATAGGGCACCATTACCCTGTTACAGCTCACCTTCATTTTTACTGCACCAATAACATGGCTGACTACGAGGCATGTATTTTGGGATTGAGGATGGCTATAGATATGGGTGGACAAGAGATCTTGGTCATGGGTGACTCGAATCTTTTGGTGCACCAAATTCAAGGAGAATGGGAGACACGATACTTAAAGCTCATACCTTACCGACAATGTTTGCATGAACTATGTCAATGGTTTCAAACAATAGATTTCAAGCACATTCCAAGGATTTATAATGAAGTTGCTGACGCTTTGGCCACTTTGGCGTTGATGTTGCATCATCCAGATAAGGCTTATGTGGACCCATTGCAGATTCAGGTCCGAGATCAGCATGCCTATTGTAATATGGTGGAAGACGAGCTTGAGGGTGAACCATGGTTTCATGATATTAAGGAATACCTCAGAATGGGAGTATATCAGGCACAAGCCACAGGGGATCAAAAGAGAGCTATTAGATGCTTGGCAAGGGGATTTTTCTTCAGCGGAGGGGTTTTGTACAAAAGAACTCCAGATCTTGGTTTGTTGAGGTGCATGGATGCTAAACAGGCTATAACTATCATGACTGAGGTACATGCAGGAGTTTATGGACCTCATATGAGTGGGTATGTGCTGGCCAAAAAGATTCTTCGAGCAGGATATTATTGGCTCACTATGGAACGGGATTGTATCAGCTTTGTGCGCAAGTGTCATCAATGCCAAGTACATGGAGATTTGATTCATTCTCCACCATCTGAATTGCATACAATGTCGGCACCATGGCCTTTCGTTGCTTGGGGGATGGATGTCATTGGGCCAATTGAGCCTGCAGCATCTAATGGGCACATGTTTATTCTAGTAGCCATTGATTATTTTACTAAATAGGTTGAAGACAAAACTTTCAAATAAGTGACCAAGAAGGCAGTAGTTGATTTTGTGCATTCAAATATCATTCGCCGGTTCGGAATTCCGAAGGTGATTATCACAGATAATGGTGTCAATCTCAACAGTCATCTGATGGCAGAGACATGTCAGAAGTTTAAAATCACACACCACAATTCCACAGCATATCGTCCTAAGGTGAATGGAGCAGTTGAGGCAGATAATAAGAATATCAAGAAAATACTTTGGAAAATGGTGGAAAGATCTAGGCAGTGGCATGAGAAACTACCTTTTGCTTTTCTAGGATATCGTACTACTGTTCGCACTTCAGTAGGGGCGACTCTTTATTCATTGGTGTGCGGTACGGAGGCAGTGATACCTGCAGAAGTTGAAACACCCTCCGTTCGAATTATTGTGGAGGCGGAAATTGATGATGATGAATGGGTCAAAAGCCGTTTAGAATAATTGAGCTTGATTGATGAAAAGAGATTGGCAGCAGTATGTCATGGACAGTCGTATCAACAGAGAATGGCAAGAACTTATAACAAGAAAGTGCGTCCGCAGAAATTTGAAGTAGAACAATTGGTATTGAGGCGTATCTTACCTCATTGGGCTGAAGCAAACGGAAAGTTCGCCCCCAACTGGCAGGGGCCATTTGTCGTAACACGAGTGTTGTCCAATGGTGAATTGTATTTAACAGATGTGGAAGGGAAATGTGTAGAAATGGCTATCAATTCTGATGCAGTCAAGAGATATTATGTATGATTTCTTTATCTTTATGTACCTGATTGTATTTGACATGTTTTGAGATTGAAATGATGAAGGCATTTTGTTTTGCCATCCAAACACTTTATCCTTTGTTATCCCTTTGAGCCTTATTATTATATTTTCTTTCTTATCCCTCTTTCAGAATCAACAACGAAACTCGAGGATCAAACGGGGAAATCATGTGGAGAAATAAGAAAAGAAAAGAAGAAGAAAAAAAAAGAAAAGAAAAAAAAATAAAGATGAAGAAAAAAAAAAGAGAAAAAGAAAAGAAAAGAAAAGAAAAGAAAAGATGAAAAAGAAAAGAAAAGAAAAGAAAGAAAAGAAATGAAAAGAAGAAGAATGGAAGGAAAAAAACATCGCAACAATGAAGCGATTTTATGGCCTGAACTACGTTTGACTTGATCCCGAAAGGGTACGTAGGCAGCCTCACTGAGGTTCAGTCACAACCAAAGAAAAGTCCAAAAATCCCCAAGAAGGAAACTGGGGTAGAAGTTATGGTTGTTGCGAGAGATATGATTCCGGAAGTTGTAATTTTGAACCTACATTTGAAATATTTTGAGCCTTTATACCCTTTTTTCTAAAACCCATCCAAAAGCCACATTACGGTCCAAAGAAAGACCTTCTGATCAATTTTAAGAAATGTCAATACAAGCAGGTAAGGTGATTCATGTTGTGGACAACACTCTGGTACCAGAAGAAAGAGATATTGAAAATGAGAGAGTCTTATTGGTGAAAACCCTCACGGGCTCCATAAGCCGAAGTGAGTTTGAGAGATACTAAAAATGAGAAAGTCTTATTGGTGAAAATCCTCACGGGCACCGTAAGACGAAAGTAAGTTTTTTAGATTGGACAAATGAAGGAAGTATGTGGTTGAAAGGCGTTAGAAATATGGCAAAACAAGTAAGGTTTGGGTTTTGGTGAAAGTTGGGTCGTGAAAGTATGGAGCAGCAAAGGTGGCAATTGACAGTTGATTGGTTGGACAGAGTAAGTTGGTTAATCCAAAATGCATGGCACGATCAATGGTATCAGCTTTCCACTCAGATAAGTCCTATCCTTTTTCTCTTCATTACAACTCGTTCAGAGTCTTTCTATCCTCAAAAACCTTCGAGGTCATTGCATTTCATTCTCTTGAAGTCTGTCTATAAGACATTTCAGTCTCAGTTCAATTCAGAAACAGAAAGAAGGATGTCAAGGCTAACTACCAGTTTCCCAGTTATATGGCATCATGAGATCGAGACATATCAAAAGAAAGTAAAATATGAAGGACCAATGCAAATCCCATCAATGGGGTAATCAGATAATTGGAGGGAGAAGCAAAGTTTCACAAGAAGGGGACAAAAACAAAAAATAGTAATATGAGGTAAAACATTTGGGTCATCAAGATCAGAGGGTTGAAAGTCAGCCGGAAAGTCATGGCAAGTCAAAGCAAGTCCAAAGAAGCAAGTCAGAGCAGAATAGAAAGCGGGAGCATGGCCAACAAGAATCCCAACAGCTAACTACCATTTTATATTAACAAATTTTTCTTTGATTAAAACGGGGGCAGAAAGAATTTGTCTTTGTAAGCAGGAAGCCCACCTGGATAACAAGGGAATAATTTTCCAAAGTCGGTAAGCAGGAGCCCACCTGGATAACAAGGGAATACTTTCCAAAGTTAGCAAGCAGGAGCCCACACGAAGAATAAGGGAATACATTTCAAGCACGACAATCAGGCACCCACCTGAAGAATAAGGGAAGTATAATGCAAGCTTTAGCTTTCAAAGTTTAATATTCAATAACACAATGCGCCCAGTTATCAAACTGGGGCCGAAAATTTTCCTCGTTTAGTATGGTTGTTGCAAGCAGGAGCCCACCTGAAGAATAAGGGAATATCCTTCAAAAATTCAGCAAGCAGGAGCCCACCTGAAGAACAAGGGAATAGTTTTCAAACATCGCAAGCAGGAGCCCACCTGGAAAACAAGGGAATACATTTCAAAATTCAGCAGTCAGGCACCCACCTGAAGAACAATGGAATTATAATGCAAGTTTTATCTTTCAAAGTTTAATATTTGGTAACACAATGCGCCCATCTATCAAACTGGGGCAAAAAAGTTTCTTTGTTTGTCTATTTTTGTCGCAATCAGGAGCCCACCAGGAGAACAAGGGAATACATTTTTTAAGCATCGCAATCAGGAGCCCACCTGGAGAACAAGGGAATACATTTTTAAGCATCGCAATCAGGAGCCCACCTGGAGAACAAGGGAATACATTTTTAAGCATCGCAATCAGGAGCCCACCTGGAGAACAAGGGAATACATTTCAAATATAGCAGTTAGGCACCCACCTGAAGAACAAGGGAAGTACAATCCAAATTTTAGCCTTTAATTTTAATATCTGACAACATGATGTGCCCAGTTATCATACTGGGGTAGAAAATTTTTTGTGTTTGTTTGTTTTATCGCAATCAGGAGCCCACCTGGAGAACAAGGGAATACTTTTCAAGCATTGCAAGCAGGAGCACACCTGGAAAACAAGGGAATACTTTTCAAGCATCGCAAGCAGGAGCCCGCCTGAAGAACAAGGGAATACCTTTCTCAAGCATCGTAAGTAGGAGCCCACCTGAAAAATGGGCATATATTTCAAATTGTAGTAATCAAGAATCATCAAGAGGAATGGCAAAACATCGTCAAGGCAACAACCAGAATTCCATTAAAAGAACACAAGATACAAGTTCAAGGCTACACAAAAGCAAGTTTGAAGGCATAGATAGGATTTCTTGTAACTCATATGAACATAGCTTAGGCTAGCTTCTTTTTATCTTGACACGGTGTAATAAGGAGGTCAGTGAGCAGTAACAGCAGCAATAACAGTAAAATCACAGCTCCTGGTAGTCCCAGCTACCAGACACTCCTGAACTACACTGACCTGATTCCTGTTTAGCCCGGGATATGTAGGCAGCCTTTGAAGTAGGGTGCGGTCAAAGCTTTTCAAAATGCTTCATAATGGAATATGCGAACGGGCAAAAATCGCTCGTTTCTGCTCACTTGTCTTTGCACGAAAACTCTTCGTGTTTCCGGGCAAAGAGCGGCAGTTATGAGCACGTGATTTTTGCCCTAAACAAATTATTCCCAAAAATCCAAACAAAATGATTTTTTTTTATTTTTACAATTTTTGTGTATTTTGGTGTCATTTTCTGATATTTGTTGCATTTATGTGTTAATTGGTTGCATAATAATTCATATTAAAAAATACAAAAATATGCATTTGCATTAGGAATTTAATTTCACATTTTAGTATTAAGTAGGTGTTAATTCATTTTTAAAATTGTTTTAAAGAAAATTACAAAAATAGTTCACTTTAGCATTTTATTGTTTTAAATGGAAATTGCTATAAAATAGTTATTAAGTAGATTTTAGGCTTTAATTAGTTTTAGTTTAATTGTAGTTTAATCTCACAATTTTATAAAATCAGAAAAATAATATATAAATTTGGAAAATATAAAAATACAAAATGAAAATAAAATACAAAATTAAAGTGAGTAAAATACAAGAAAAACAAATAAAATATAAGAGAAAGAAAATGACTGCTAAATAAATTGGGCCAAATACCCAAACCCAAACAGAATACACTCAGGCCCAAGCCCCATTTCCCCGATCTGGTCCAGCACCCTTTGAAATCAAAACGGCGCCGTTTCATATCCTGGCCGTCGAGGTTGTTTGATCAAACGGCCAGGAAGCTAGGGTTTAATAAAATATAATGGTTGGATTTCCCCCCACCCTCCAATCTTCATCCCCTAACACCTTTCTCAACGGCCTGTGTAACGCCACCGTCTGCCGCTGCCGGAAATCGCCCACGGCGGCGGCTCATCTCCAAAACCCCTCAAATTAACACCCTAGATTCTACTCGCCTCCCTCTATCCAAATCCACTACTCATTTCTTTCGAATCCCAGCCTGGTTCTTCAAATAAAGGCATTTATTCCGCCGGAACCCTACCGCCGGCGATGACACCACCACTTCCAAATGACCCCAAAAATAAACTAGTAACCCTCATCAGTCTCCTCTTTCTAACCATGCAATTATTTTTCCTCAAATCAGCCCCCACCGGCTCGAATCTTTATTTAAAGATTTTCCGGCCACGACATTGGTCACGCCAAACAACCCCCAAATAACACTCTAGACCCGCCTTGGCCTCCCTTACACAAATTCTATAGTCATTTGGCTCCAATGTGGCCATAACTCCTCAAATTTTGATTTTAATTTTTTCCGGCAAGAATCCTGGAGGATTCAATACTCATAGCTGGCCGGAATTCTATATCACTAAGTTGTCTCTTCCATCTTTTAATTTCATTTTTCCTTTTATTTGTGTTTTCTAATTTGGTCTTTGTTTCTGTCTTTACTTGCTGAATTTTGTTAAATCGAAAATAATTAGCGATACATGCTCTTAGGATAATTGCTATGCTGTCATTGCGTTTAATTGTCAGTTGATTTGTTAGGTATCAATTTAGAGTTAGTAAGCAATAAGTTAGATTTTTGGTTTATAGGCTGTTCATTGACAGTATGATTAGTGGCTAATTGAAAATTCAGTAATTAATTTCTTGTTAACTTCATCGATTGCTGGATTAACTGATAGTTTAATAGTATGTTTGGTTATAGCTGGTTAGATTTTTGATTAGTAGTTGATTAATCATGGAGTTAAACTAGTTAGTTTAGGTTAATAAACTTAGGGGTAAAAGGGGTTGACTTGCACTAAGTTTACTTTAGTAATTTCAGGGAACCTCAGGGGTAATTTGGGCATAGAAAAATGGCAGGATCATTAGAAATGGTAAATGTTGAAATGAAGCAGGGGTATAATAGGGATTGTAAGGGGATAGAACCTTCTAGAGTGGGCTTTAGTATATATTTTAGATAAATAATTGCACTTACTTGTGCAACAAGTCAGAAATAAGAGGTGGAAAACAGAAATAACATAGGGACTAAAGGGTAAAATAAAAATTTGAAATTCCCTTCCAATTGTGTCTATAAATAGGCAGTCATTCTGCCTTGTTTTACAAGTTTTGGAACCCAATTTTTCCCCCAAAATCCCCTCAATCTCTGCAGAATCTGAAATTTAAAATTCAGATCTGAATTTCTTAGATCTTTAGCTTCCTTCATATAAAAAATCCAAAAACAATCAAAAATTAGTAAAAAAAGCCAAAAGAAAAATATTGTTCCATTGTGTTTTTAGCTTAATATCAATTTTTGAAGTTCAAATTTGGTATCTGTGGATCAGAAGCTATGTGAGACAAATTTGAGTAGTTTTAGAGGTTCAATTACCTTATTTTGGCTGGTTTCATAGTGCTTTTGATGGCTGAATTCTCTCCTTTTAATTCTGGAAATCTCGGAGGTCTATTAGAGTGGTTTTTGGGGACAATTCTGAGTTTGTTTGAGTCAGTTTAGATCAAATTTAATACTGAAGTTGTTCTGTGCTGAAAGTGCTATGTTGAGAAGCTGTTTTCGATTCAAATTTATTCCTGTCGTTACTGCTTGTTTACTGCTGTTCAACAGACTTCAACATCATCATATTCTGTCCCGTTTCCAAGTACATTTCAATATTCAAATGGTGATGAAGTTGCGTTCATATTTAGAGGATCCTTTTGAAGTTAAATAATAAGAAATGCATACTTGTGGTTGAATTGTATGCCACTGTTAGAAATTACCATTAGTATTATTACTATTTGATTCATTTGAGATCTATTTTAAATGTATTAATGGATTGTGGACTGTGTACATCAGATTTTAGATAGATTTGAACTGTTACATTGAATTGCGAGCATTAGAATTGATAGGTTGAACATATTAGAAATCGGTTACTTATGTTTGTTGAGATTGTTTATAACTTCATTTAGTGTGGTAGAACTTTGAATTCAGCAGAAATTAGGACTAAAGTGATCGTGCCTCATTCATGCTGTTTAAATTGAGTAGGAAATCAGTAGTATATACTTAGTTAACATCACGTTTTTTCTGTATTGAAATTAGTGAGTAATGTTAGTCGTACAGAGCTTCAGTCCAAAAATAGGAAATAATGTAACCACGGCAATTTGAAACTGCATTTACCTAGCAACTGGCTGGTTTATGTTGTCGTTTCGTCTTTGAATTCAATCAATTGTATAAAATGAAATTAGTTAATTACTGATAGTTTTAATCTAATAATTTAGATTGTGTATTATTTTGTTGGGCTAAGTTTGAAACCCAATAGTATTGCAGAATTCTGAATAAGAATGTGGTCCAATATGTTTGTATAAAGTGGCTCGGGTTGTTTGGGCCCAAGACTGAAATAGCAATAGGTTTTTGTTAATGTTTACATGGTCGGCTGTAGGTTTTAAGTTAGGTAGCGGGTTCAAGCTGAAAGGTCTTTCCTTTGTTTGGGCCCGGACCTGAACTCGGATCCCAAACTCTAATATTAATCGATTAGGATATTTCCTTTTCTTTTAGAGACAAAAAAAAAGAAAGAAAATATAGTTTCTCTAGGCTTGGCCTTTAATAAAAAAATAAGACGAGCCTCGCCAAATCAAATATACAATTGCGGGGCCCTCGTTAATTACTTAATTAAAAATACTTTGTATTCGGGATGGGCCGTTTAGTGAATTTCACGGCCTTTCGAAAAGATAACAACACGTTAGTCGCTTTAGGCGCATTTTAATAATATTACCTTCCTAAATACGGGTGCACATTTATGTGACCCAAATCCAAATCTGAACAAAGTCGAAGTGTGTTAAAAGCCACGGGCGTACTGGTGCGGCGTGGTTCGAGATGCATTTTCACGACGTTGCAATTCTTGTAATAATAATTATATATATAATAAAAGCAGGTTACTAATAAAAGGCACATATAATAGAACATGTATCAAAATCAGATAAAATCAAATACTATATTTAAGCGACCGTGCTAGAACCACGAAATCCGGGAATGCCTAATACCTTCTCTCGGGTTAACAGAATTCCTTATCCGAATTTTTGATTCGCGGACTGTTAACAGAGTCATAATTTCCTCGGTTCGGGATTCAACCGGTGACTTGGGACACCATTAATCTCCCAAGTGGCGACTCTGAAATTTTAAATAATAAATTCCTTTTCGATTGTCCTTTAATTGAAAAAAACTCCTTTACGCCCTTGCGGGTGTAGGTAAAAGGAGGTGTGACACTTGATGGCCAAGATAGTTTGACCGGTGTAAATGGGGTTACTCCCATCTCCGTGAATGATTACCTCCTGGCAGTTCTGTTAGAACTTCACAGCCTAGTATAGTGTGGAAGCCACAACCCCAGCGGCTTGTATCAGAGGTTGACCCAATAGAAGATTGTATGTAGCTGATATGTCAAGCACCTGAAATTCAACATCAAACCAAGTTGGCCCCATCTACAAGCAAAGGTTAATCTCCCCAATGGTGGCCTTTTGAGACCCATCAAAGGGTTTCACGTTCATATTTCCTGCTCGTATCTCATGGAAATCCTTGCCCAATCTATTGAAATTAGTTAAAGGACAAATGTTGAGACTCCAGCCCCTATCTATTAGAACCATGACAATGAATTTGTCCTCGAACTGTACCGTGATAAGCAATGCCCTACTGTGGCTTAACCCTACAGGCGGTAGTTCATCCTCATGAAAGGTGATCTTATGACTCTCCGGCACTTGCCCTACAATGTTGGCCATTTCTCTACTGGTGATGTTGTTGGGCACACAGATTTCATTTAGCACCTTTATCAAGGCACTCATATGTGTTTCAGAATTTTGCAGTAGAGACAAGATGGATATCAGGGCGGTAGTTTTGTTTAAATGATCGATGACTGCGTATTCCCTCATCTGTATTTTCCTCCAGAGATCGTCTGGTCTGGTTTCAATAACAAGTTGCTTAGTAGTGGCTTCCTTGATTGATCCTCCCAAATTTGGGTGTATAGAGCCTTCCCGTTCTGGTCATTCCTTGTGCGACATCAGATTCTTCCATCTTTACTTTTCCCTTTCTTTCCTTGTGCAACATCAGATTCTTCCATCTTTACTTTTCCCTTTCTCGTGGCTTCCACAACATAGTCCCACGATATGGCATTGGAATTGAAAGGTGGTGTGGTTTCTACTATCACTGTGAAATGTGTGGCCACTTCTACCTCAAATGGAACTGGTGTAGCTGCAGGTGGTGCTACCTCCACCTCAGATAAAACCGATGCAGATACCTCAACTTCGACTGACGGCTGCATCTGTACAACAATAAGAGTAAGTTTGACTACAGGTATAAAGTCATCGCTTTCCCGAATAAGCCCGATTGACCCCTTGGGATCCCATTCTTTATCCGTGTCTACCACATGTACTATGTTACCACTGTGATCTGGGAGAGGATTGTTGCAGACATTGGGTGTAGCCTCCTTTACCTTTATGACCTTGTTATCAATTAGTCTAGATGTTATCTTTCAATGTTCGGTATTCGTCAGTGGTATGCCCTTTCATACTAGAATAATACGGAGAAGTTTTATTTGACTTGAACCATTGAGATAAGCTCTCTACTACCACAATAGGAATATGAGTGACATAACCAGTGGCCTTCAATCTTTCGTATAGCTGGTTGATGGGTTCAGCAATAGCGGTGTATAGTTTGGGTGGTTTGCAATCAAAGTTAGTTCAGGATTTCTGCTAATTTGGACGAGTGAGAGGTGAATGATAATAGGTTGGCTGGGTATTATATGTATGGTAGGTGGAGGTGGGTTGAAAATATATGGGAGATGAGGGCTGTTTTATGGGTGGAGGTATTTGGAATGAGGGTGGTAGTGTTTGGTATGTGGGTGGCGGTGTTTGGTATGTGAGCGGACATTTTGGGCCCTGAGCCACCATTATTGCGCCCACTTCTCTTTTCTTTAATATACCACCTAATTGTAATGCTTTGTTTGTGGCCTGCAGTGCCTCAAAATTTGTAACCATCCTGCTTTTGATACCCTCTTCAATCCTTTCTCTGAGTTTGATGATATCGGAGAACATATGATTCTCAATGACCATCAACCTTTCATAATATTATGGTTCTTGTGCCCTGAAAAAGAACTTATTCATTTGCTCTTCTTCTAGTGCTGGTCTGACTTTGGCTGCTTCCGACCTCCATCGAGTAGCATACTCGCGGAAAGTCTTAATTGGCTTCTTGTTTAAGTTTTGGATGTAGAAGACATCCGGTGCATTCTCTGTGTTGAATCTGAATGGGTCCATAAATTTTGATGCCATGCTTACCGAATTGACCCACTTATTAGGATTCTTGCTTATGTACCAAGACAGGGCATCTCCAGTAAGACTTCTCATGAAGAGCTTCATTTGGATCCTTTCGTCTTTCCCGACCCCTACGAGCTTGTCATAGTAAGTTCTCAAATGAACCTTGGGATCACTTATTTTGTTAAACATTTCAAACTTGGGAGTTTTGACCTTCCAGCAGTTCCACGCCTGGTTGTACGCATAGATCCTCATAATTCAGACTTTCTACCCCTTTACCTCCTTCGACGCCCTGAACTCGACTTGTCAATTTCTTGAGTTCCTCGGGCATGTTCTTGATGAGCAGGTCTTTCTCAGTAGATTTTGGTGTATAGGATATCGATTAGGTAGAGTGAGGTACAGTTTCCACATATATAGGTTTTTTTTGTGAGTGCTAAAGACTTGGGTGTAGTGGTGGTGATTGGTTGAGTTTTGAGGGTTGGGAATGGGTTGTGGTGTGTTATGAGGAGTGTGGTAGGTAGTGGCTTGTGGGTACTAGATTGGTTGATGATGGTGCTGTGTTGGAGTTGGTATCGGTAAAGGATTTGGATTTTGAGGTGGAGTTGCATATTGATGTGGTGCGGGAGGATTTTTTGGATGTTGGTTTGGTGTATTTTGGGGAGGTGCTAAGTTTTTGGTATTTTGTTGGATGATTTTGGGGACGTTCAGGGTAAGAGATTTGTTTTGCTGAGTTGCGGACCTGCTCAAGTTCTCCTTGTAACTCTAGTATATTCTTAATCGTAGAACCAATTCGTTCTGGGCCGGAGTGCTTCGACCGCCTGAAGTTTCAAAATTCTGAATGTTTTCCTTTCGAATACCACTTAAGTCATCAATCTTAGCTTTTCCTCTGCTTTTTATGCTACTTGGAGAAGGAGAAGGAGGTGGATGGCCTCTAGATCTTGTGTGATATGTTGATGATACCAGTATGTGCGAACCAACTTTTAGTGGATGGGAATAATAAAAAATAAAGGAAAACAAAAGGTAACCAAGTCAGTAGGGGCACTGAAATTTTTTTAGTATTTAAACACATATTGCAGGAATGTAAATTCGTGCCCTAATTTGGAGGCCTTGTTGTGCCCAAGGAAGGCCTAGCGACAGATAGATTTGGAGAAATTTAGTGCCAATAATTGCCTCATTTCACTAATGTAAAATAGATGAACCCCAAAACGACACTAAATAAGATAAGTCACTTATGGCACTTGACCTTATTACATTTGAAAAGCAAGTAAACTTAATCTACTTGGTCCCAGAAGGACCTTCTTCAAGCTAGATGCTCTTGTCGATTAGATCCCCCAGTTCGAGCAGGTTCAACAGTAAGAATGCCCTTGCCAAATGTCCTCCGTCGTTTCCTTCAGCATTCTGCTAATCAGTGACTCTCTTCTTCATTTTCCTTTCCAATTCCATCACACTGTACACTAGATTTAACAACCCTCTCTTTCCATTCATTGATCATTTCCATATCAACCCTGTGTTGCTCCATATGCTCGGCTTCAGACTCGCGGATTCTTTTGCGTAGTTTGGTATATTTCACTTGTGGTTCGACAACTTTGTCTATGACCCTGTTTCCTGGACCAATTCTTGCCTTGAATATTACCCCTATGTTGTCATCCAACCATGAGGGGTAGAAGTATGTACGTCCAGCGTGATATCGATCTGGTTAAATAGTATCCTTTTCTACGATAATCTTCAAGTGCCATACGTGTTGTGCTTCATTTTTGTATGGAATGGCATCACCCTGATAATACGTTATGAAGTGACTCATCTTAGAAACCCGAGGTTTGACCTATTTCCTGCATGCCTGTCTCATAACCATGAGGGGAGCAAAGGGTATATGCCTCTTACTCCAGTCAGTACCAAGTGTGGAACATCCCTAGATCTGACGATGAATTCATCCATAGGGAACCACTCGAACATCATCTGAACATGGTCCTCGATTAAATTGTTGAAAAATTTCACCCATCCTAGAGCATCTTCAGGTTGAGCAAACATTTCTAGGATATAGGTCATTTTATTAGGATGATGGAAGGCTATGTGATCATTCCACGGCCTTCGTGGAAACTCCTTTTGGTACTGAACCTTTTGGAGATGCTCTAACAACCAAACCTACAACAACTAGTTGTAACCCTTAAACTATCTGTACCGCTCCTGGGCCAGGTACATATCTGCAATGGTAATAGGGACAATAGTATATGTCTACCCCTCGATCCCTTCCTTCAAAGTTTTGGCCACCATGGCCATTCTGGTATGGATTTTGTCCCCTTGGATCGGGAACACTATCATACCCAAGAAACACACGATGATCACAAAGACCCGCACGTACTCTACGCGTGCATTACCTGTCCCCTTAGTGGTTATATAAGGAGGTGTTTAGGACCTCTAATTAAGGTAGTTCTAGACGCTCCTAAGGTGTTTAAAAGGACAAAATCTAAGCGACAAGCACAGACAAGTAGGACATTTACATTAAAAGGAAATTAAAGGTTCATTTTTACCTCCTCACATAAGCAGACAATAGCCCGTCTCAAACAGCAGGATTTCAGATATTTTAGAGGGTCCTAGAGAAGGATACCTAGGTTAGCAAATAGAATGAATGCATCATTGTGTTAAAGTGAGGCAATGTAGACCTAATCAATTTGCCTACTAATTTTAGGGCTTAGTGGATAATTCACAAATAATAAAAATACAGTTTTATAGGATTTCAGTCGCCCTACGGTTTGCCTAGGCATATGACAATAATGTTTCTTACGAACATGGTATCTAGTCATTAATTAGGAGTGCAGTAAACCAGTAAACAACTTTAAGAAGGCAGTTTGGATCCTATAGGCATGTTGTATGCGAATAATAACTGATTTTAGACTTATAGATACTGGTAAATAAATGCAGAAATTGGCTTTAAAAATCATACAGGCATGGTATCTAAATACTGCAATTAGTTTTAAAACCTTATTGATATACAGAAACTGATTTAAACTTTGTCGGCATGTTAAGAATGATTCTTTTCAAACTTACAGGCATGGTGTCTACAATATAACATTAGTTTTAAACCCTATAGGCATGGTGTCTAAATAAACAAATATTGCAACAACCTATATGCATTGTCACGCCCCAATTCGAGGGACATGGCCGGCGCCCAACCGGGTAGCCCCAGTCAAGCGGACCCGGGTGCCTCTCCTAACCCACGTGTTCCCCCAGTATTTTTCATTACTTACCCACCAAAGGATTAAACATTTTATAATTGAAGACACTCTTTTTCAAAACACACGCAACATGCTTAATTACTTAACAAGTTTACAACTTACAATGCCCGACATATAATTACATAAGTCCATAACCCATATTTACTGTCTACGGAGCCTCTAAGATATGACAGGATAATACAGTACTCGCCGGTAACAAGGCTCCGGCTATACCTTACACAAAACCAAAATAAGACTTCGAAATAGAAGTGGCATGAGCCACGCAGGGCCCCGAGAGGAAAGGGGCTCACCAAAACGGTCAGTGGAAGATGAAGGAGTGCTATTGCCGATGAACTGAAGTACCTGCTACGGATCCACCTACAATCATAACATGAATGTAGCGCCTCCAGCAAAAGGGACGTCAGTACACTGGAATTGTACTGGTATGTATGAACAAACTTTGTCCCAAGTAAACTCAAGCCATAGACAATTAAGTCACGGTAATAGAAACAACAAACAAATACATAAGAATTTACAAGTCAAGCCAACAAAGTTTTCAACACCTAACTTCGTTTCAAGTAGATCTCAAACCATATACAAGTAGAAAACAACACTAGAAGCAACAACCAAACACATATGGAAGGCACAATCAAGCCAAACAAAGGGACAATCAGTGCCCCACAGATTACAAACTCTCCTGCTATCTCCTTTCACAATTCCTCATCAATGATTTCACAATTGGTGCATATATTGATTTCAATGGCGATTTCGATCGCATACCACCCTTATTACCTCGTCCACCCTTATTACCTCGGCCACCCTTATCACCCCAACCCATAATTTATCATATTGTGTTGCGGCGCGCAACCCGATCCCAACGTACAGTTTCAAATCACAACAATTACAACAACAACCAAGAACACTTCACAAAGATCACATCAATGACAATAAGCAATTCACAAAGATCACAACAACATTTCACCTAGGAGTCACAACAATGATTCACAAGTGTTCCCATAACCATCAATACTATTTCCGTTAAATTCCACATTTCACAAGTGTTTCACGTTGCCACAATACTTTTCAAGTCACAGCCACAATAATGTTACAAGTGTTTCCATAGCCAACAGTACCAATCCCATTATGTTCAATAGTTCAAAAGCAATTCAAGTCATTTCATTAATTTCCCACAAGAAGCCAAATATGTCATTACCACCATTGTTCCCAATTTCATCATTTACGATTTCCTTTTTATCATTCGTTTCTCAACTCATACCACATAACACATAATCAAACCAATCAAACACCTAACGACCTAATCACAAGAATTTCACAGCAATCCACATAGTTATCACATAATAAATAATTTGTACACCAAACAAGGTAATTTCACCAAGATCAAAGTTAGCCATACATACCTGGAGCCGAATTTCCCCTTTTTCTTTTACCTTCTACTTCCAATTTACCCAACAATCTAGCAGCGTCAATCTAGGTCACAAGTTACACATATATCTTAGAATTGAAATTCACAATTACTATCCGAGCTTATTTGGGTTATCGAGCACCGCCCCTTACTTCTACCCATTTCCATTTTACTAAACATTAGGTATAAAGAACATGCATGAGTGTTTTGACTTCCACTTTCAACAATTAAAGCATAAAAATACCTCTTTCTATTAAAATCTGGAAAACAAGGAAAAAGGGGGTCAGGGATTTTACCATTAGACATGGAGATAAAGACACTCTCCTTAGAATTTTCCGGACCAAGCAAATTTGAAGAACAATTTTTGAAGAAGATAATCTTTCTCTCAAGAACCCCTCCCTTTCTCTCTCTTATTTTGCTCAGAAAAGTGGTTAAAATGAGGGGTTAGGGCATTTTATCAAAATGGGGGTCGGGTTTTAAAATTAGAAAATAGAAGCCCGGGTGAGATTTGCGGTCCGTTCTGCGATCGCAGAACCGAAATGCGGTCTACATGTTGGACCGCAGAACTGACCCTAATCACTGAACATCTCTGCCTGGGTATGCGGTGGAAATACGGTCCGCATTTTGATTCTGAGATCGCAAAATGGACCGCATTTTTAACATCAACTTAGACCAACTCTCTAGTTCACTATGCGGCAGGAATGCGGTCCGCATATCGATTATGCGGTCGCATAATAGACCGCATTTTTGACATCAACTTAGACCAATTCTCTACTTCACTCTGCGGTAGGAATGCGGTCCGCATAGCTTATCTGCGACCGCATTCTGGACCGCATTTTTGACAATTTATGGAAAAATTAATTCTTTTGGATTTTTAAAGCTTAGATCACTACCAAGGGTCCGAACCACGGCGAGCTATTCCACACATTCCTAACACAATATTCGGACCTTGACACTATGAGCTACTAGGTTTTAAGAACAAAATTTTTACGGGGCCTTACACGTATAATATCTAAATAAAATGACATTGCAACGACCTATAGTCATAATATCTAAATAAAAAAAAATTGCAACGACCTATAGACATGATATTCAAATAAACAAAAAATTCAACGACCTATAGACATGGTATCTACCCTTTTCCCAACAAGATATGTGTAAGAACCCTTCCCAGTTTTACTAATATCCCTAATATCTGCTTACAATGAAGTTATTATTACAAAGCAAACATAAATGATGAATTATAGAAATGAAATTGTTGGAACTATATGGAGCCCGAACATGCCCAAACAATAAACCTGAAAAGTTAGGCCTTCAACCAAGTATGCCGATACTCACTTAGTACACCCAATGGTATCCTGGTGTATCAAAGTTCCCATGGACCTCAGGGAGCCTGAGTAATTCTCACACCAGAAAACTCTCAAAGCAACCTTTTTTGGTAAGAAAGTTTGGAAAGCCAACTCTAGTGTGTCAAAGTTCAAATGAGTATCATGGACAACTAAGCAATGCGCAGACTGGAGTGGCAAGACACTAATTTTTCTAAGGATAGGAGTTGAAAATAGGAGATTGTTTTTTGAGAAAAGAGTTTTGAATTCTCAGGAAATAAGGAACAAACAGGGTCACTCAAATTTAGTGACTCAAACAAAGGTCCAGCAATTGAGCAATATACAGGAACAGGACCACTTAGTTTATTTATTGTTACTAGGTGAGCGTACAGTCACATATAAAAGGATAGCAAGGCTTAGGAGCATTGTTAGTCAGAAGCCTATGAGAGGTGAACATAAGATAGAGAGGACATAATTGTGGAGAAGTAAACAGACATAGGTTTAGTCTATATAAACAAGTCCGCAGATTTGCTGAGAGAGCAAAATCACACATGTCTAGCTAAAACATGAGTAAACAAGTTGAAAATAAGGCACACAAGTTCAATCAAACAGAAGTAGACATGTTATTACAGTGGACACATAGGTTCGATTAAGTAGAAGAAAGGCATGCTAATTAAAAGAAAAACATAGGTTAAATTGAATAGCAATAGGCATAGAGTCTAGGGAACATGTGATGTTGGGCATATTTCTATATGTTTTGATATTACTCTAGTCATGTTTTAACAGCTTTTTGGTGTTAAAAATGCCCAACATGCTTTATTTATTCGTTTTATGACTAATGGAGTTGTATGTGATGGTTTAGGGTGTTTGGAGTGCAAAAATATGAAGAAAATGTGCACCAATTAGAGGAGAAGAGGGGGAATGCGTCGCATCCAACCTTGGAAAGAAGGTTACTTAGTGCACCCTTAGCAATGAATTCGGCCCATAGCATCTGCACCTGGGCAAACCTAAGATGGAAGAACAAAGGGTTTCGCATCCACCCTAGCAAGCGAAGCTAGGAAGCGAAGGACGATGTGGATGCAAAGAATCCACCCCAGCATCAATTCATGAAGCTGATTCGGATTAGGAATAGAGGACCTACGAATTTTATACGTAATATATAGGCCGAAAATGCCCCTTTTAAGGGATCGAACAAACTTTTAAAGGGAATTCGACTTACAGAGAGCACAGAGTCGCCATGGAGATCGGGTTTAATCTTTCTTGCACCACACTTTGTAATTTTTATGTTTCTTTGTATGATTTGTTATTTTTCTACCATATTTATGTGGAGCTAAACTTCACACTTTTGGTTTCTGGTTCTTTCATGGCTATTGTTATTCGAATATTGACTTTGATTTCTTAGATTATCGTATTGTTTTATTTATTTATTCTTGCACTAAATTATTTAATTGCTTGATCACCAATTGAATGCTATATATGAATCTTGAATTGAACTCGAAAGTGGGTATTCTAGATTGCACATAAGACTGAATAGAGCAAGTTTTTGAACTTAGGCATCGGGGAATAGATTCGCGGTAAGGATAGACATATACCTTATTCTCTTGGTTGGTTGATTTCCAGGAATGATAAATGCATTCTTGTTAATTCTAATTCCATAGACACATAGAAGTTAGGTTAGCTTGAATAGGTAAGTAAGAACTCAACAGATTCTTATGAGCAATATTAACGTTGTCAACCAATAAACTAGATCAATTAATTATTCTATTAAATTGAAGAATACGATAGGATTGTTAGATAGCCCATAACCCTAGATCATTTTCATTACATTGATATCATAAAAATCCGTTCTTCCTCTATTGAAAGTTCATTATTTATATTTCTTTATTTAATTAGTATAGAATCAAATATTTCTAGGTTTAATTCTTGTTTAGATTGTTAGGATAGTCTAATTTAGTTAATAATTAATCAGAAGTCCTCGTGGGTTCGACATCTTACTTTTAGTCACTTTATTACTCGAGACCACATATACTTGCGTGTGGATTTGGTCGCAACAAGTTTTTGGCGCCGTTGCCAAGGACTTAAAAATTAGCTATTTGTCTAGATTAAACTTTTATTTTTATTCATTTTGTTTTGTATATATTTTTATTTTTATAACAATTTAATTTATCTCTTAGTGTTTTCATATTTCTCTGAACATGACATCTGGGGATGAAATATCTGGAGGTAAGGTTATTGATGAAGATGCTTAGTTGACGAAAGACTTTTATGGACCGTCTTTTTGGGTTTGTTATGACTTGAACTCTAGGAAATCTATATTTGAATATGGGAGCAAGGGTTGGTATTGGAAAGAATATTCATGATTAATGAAGTATGAGGAACAGTGTTATCTTCTTACGAAATTGGTGAATGATTGGTCAAAGGAGAGAGTTGATCTTGCACAAGAAATTGACAAATTTGGCTTGTCTTTGCACAACTTGGATACAGATTTGAGTGCAAAGGTTGATGCGCTCAACTCCCAATAATTTAATGATGAGTTGTGTGAAACTGAAAAAAATCTTCTAGACCAAATTGTGCAGCTAAAACGAGAATACCAAGCATTAGACTATACTTTTATTAATGATGTCCATATTGATAAAAGCACTCTAGAGTCATGTGAGGAAGTAAATAATATTATATGTGAAGGTGTGTGTACATATGAGGATGTAAATAGTGATGAAATTCTAGAGTTACAGCGTATTGGTCCTCATTCCATACGTTTTTTAACATTGTGTTTGGATGATGACATGGAAATTGAGTAATTCAAGCATTTGGAGGAGCCAACGGATAAGGAAAAAGGTGCCTACATTCTGGAATTTATCGCGCCACAGAGACATAATTACATTCCTCATCTAAAGGCGAAGAAGTGTTGAGTGAAAAATCTATTGCTTGGCCTAATTTTCTTTGTAGACCCATCGAAGGAGCATGTCACGACCCCAGTTCGCCCTCCGTGAACATGTCATGATGGCACCTAGTCCCTACGACTAGGTAATCCTAACAATGCGGAATATAAACTAAATTGCGGAAGAAATTAATAAAATTGAACTGGTAAAATAATTCAATGTTCAAGGTGCTTCTTGGCACACACAATAACAATTCTCATAGCTAAATAAAAGTTCCCAAAACCCAGAATCTCACAAATCACAAGCTAAGGGATACATAAGAGGCTCTGACTCAAGAATGTCTATACAAAGAGAAATACTGAAAGAACTATACTTATTTCCGAAAACTGGAAAGGGACTCCTCGGTCTGCGGACGTAGCAGATATGCCTCGAAGTCTCCACCGATACGCCTCCTTCCAAGGCTGACAGAACTGAATGAGAGTACCTGAATATGCACAACAAAAAGTGTGCAGAAGAGTAGCATGAGCACACCACGGCAGTGCCCAGTAAGTATCAAGAATAACCTCGATGGAGTAGTGACGAGGAACAGTCAAAACACCTACCGGTCAATAAAAATTATAATAGAAATAATAGGGATGATATGTAAATATGTACAGACTGCACGGATGACTAGAAATGCTACAAATCACAATAAGGCTAACGGACAATAAGTAACAACGAGAATACAATAAATGATGATATAAAAATGACGGTAGAAATTACAATCCAATCCTGAAGTCACAACACAACAAGGGCAAACAAGTCACTAACTCATTATTCTGCAATGATGCTTACATAAGGTCTTTCCAACTCTTTCCACAAGTCTACCACAAACTCTCAGACCAGCCACAACTCATGAAAACCCAGCATCTGAGATCTAACACCTGGCATCTTGTGCCCCATCAATAACACGGTCATGCTGACAAGTAATTAGTCAACTAGGGTCACTCTCTCATACATAATGGGTAAACGAGGGCATATCCCTACCCGTAGCCCAATCAGGAGGGATTCATCTCTAATAGGAGGGTCCAACTACATTTATGCTTGTTCAAGTGTATCTAACAAGAATCCTACCAATTAAAAAGTATAAGAAATTGAACGACCAGCACCCGATTTATTCACACCCAGATAGAGTCAATAAAAATATCAGTTCAGAACACAATGAGTTTAATGGGGATCTCCCGGGAATCGAACCCATAGTCCATCATATAAATATCTAGAGGATCTTCCGAGAATTGAACCCACAATAACGATAGTAAACAAAATAGGAAAATGCCTCAACGGGCCTTCACAATTCATTACAATCAGCCCCTGACATAGCCCACCTTCTTTCGCCACCTGTGCAACCAATAATAATGTAGTAAGCACCGCCTTATTTCGACACACGTGCATCACAATATTCCCACCTTATTCCGTCATATGCGCAATCCACATATAAACATATAACATATCCCGCCTTATTACGCCGCCTGTGAAACAACATCAATAGCAACAATAACACAGCAAAGACCTCGTGCAACTCTCCAACAACAACCGCACGATAGAGACCTCATGCATCACAGTACCAACAGCCGCACGCAGAAACCTCGTGCATCACAGTATCAACAACCACACAATAAATGACAATATATATATATATATATATATATATATATATTT
>MU693048.1:34118-70693 GCA_026770625.1 Nicotiana glauca
ATTTCACAAGTCTAAGAGCCTAAAAGGGACAATTTACCACAAATAAATCCGAGCACGCACTCGTCACCTCACGTACACGGACTACAATCAACAGAGAAAGACTCAAATCCTAAGGGGAAGTCCCCCACACAAGGCTAGGCAAGATACTTACCTCAAAACCGGCTAAAATCAACTAGCAACCACGTTTTTGCCACGAGTACTCGACTCCAAATAGCCCAAATCTATTCAATTAAATCACACAATGTAAATAATATCTCAAGCAACTGATTCTACAATTTAATTCAAAGCTAAAGCGCGAAATTAGGTAAAATGACCAAAATGCCCCTCGGGCCAACGTCTCGGAACCGGATGAATTTAGTATTTTCAGAACCCTCGTACTCTCACGAGTCTAACCATATAAAAATCTCTCAAATCGGAGGTCAAACACTCCTTAAAAATCCAACAATTCGGTCTATGAAGTTCTACCCATTTTTCATTCAAAAACTGAAATTAAAGGATGAAATTAAGAGGAGATTCATGGAAGTTGGTCTAAATCGAGTGAGAAACACTTACCCAAGCTGCCCAGGTGAAAATCCCTTCAAAAATTGCCAAGAACCGAGCTCTAGAGGTCAAATTGTGAATAAATGGTGAAACCCTCGAATTTGGGAATTAAATCTGTCTGCCTAGTGATTTGTGCACTGCGATTGCGGAACAGAGGTTGCGATTGCATAGAGTGAAATTAAAAATGCCCAGAATTGTGCATTGCATTCGCATGAAAAGGGATGCGAACGTGAAGGGTTGAGATGGTGACATATGCGATCGCATAGGGACTCATGCGAACGCAAAGAAGAAAAGTCTCAACTGCCCCAGGCCCTTGGTTTACACTATGCGAACGCGGGACCAGGGATGCGATCGCATAGTAAAGAAATGCAGACCTTTGCGATAGTAGAAAGCACAACACGAATGCAATGAAGGAATTAGAGGTGGTCTTTAGCAAAGCATTGCGATCACGGAAGGACATTGCGATCGCAGAGAAGGATGTCAGAAGCAGCAGATACAACAGTTCAAAAATAGAAAAAAAGGGTCCGTAGCCCATCCGCAACACACCCGAGGCCCCAGGGACCCCGTCTAATCACACACACAAGTCATATAACCTAACACAGACTCGTTCAAAGCTTCAAATCACATAGCACAACATCAAAACGATGAATCGAACCAAAAATCAAGCTTATGAACTTTAAGATCTTCAAATAACGAATCTCATGCCGAAACCTATCAATTTAACTCGGAATGATGCCAAAATTGTGCAGACAAGTCCAAAATGACATAACGGAGCTGTTCTAACTCTCGGAATCGCATTCCGACCCCGATTTCCCAAAAGTCAATTGTGGGTCAAACTTCTTCATTTTCCAACTTTAATTTTTGCTGAAATGCCTCAATTTACTCTACGGACCTCCAAATCTGAATCCGGACGCGCGCCTAAGTCCAAAATCACCATACGAAGCTGTTGAGATCATCCACGACCCATTCCGGGATCCTTTATACAAAAGTCCAACTCCGGTCAAGTTTTCCAACAGTCTAACTTCCAAAATAAAGTTTCTTCTCTAGAATTTACTCTAAACAATCTGAAAACCGAAATCCACCATGCAAGCAAGTCGATACTCATGTTCCGAAGCTACTCCAGACCTTATGCCACTGAACGGAGCTTAATTCCTCAAAACGACCGGTCGGGTCGTTACAGAGCATAGCCACATAATGGATGCCCTATTGGGGGCACAATTTAATAGTGCGAGGTGGAGGCAAAAAAAATTTATTTTTATTATTTTTTGTAATGTTTTGATTTCGTAGGAATTTGGGCGTAGGGAGCAAAGCCATTGGAATAGTGCAAGATCAAGTTAGATGGTGAGAACTATGTGTGGGGTGCCTACACAAAAGACCATGCTTGGGGGAAGTCTAAATACCTCGTGAGCCATTATTGCTTCGGCCTTTGGCCTTTCAGGGACTTTCTTATCCACCCCTATTATTGTTCTGATTTATTTGTGCATTGGGGACAATGCACTCTTTTAAGTGTGGAGTGGGAGAATTTCTCTATATAATTAGTAGTAGGATGTTAGAAAATTTTAGCTTCTTATTTTTATTTTTTGTAGTTGTGTAGTAACTTAGTAGTAGTTTTAGTAGCTTAATTTTTTATTCCTTTTTTAATACGAAAAATCAAAAAATTTAAAAAAAAAAGAAGGTAAAAAATAAGTTGGACACTTCCCGATGATGGATCTCCTAGACAGCTTTCTTGAGAGATTCTAGTCTAACCAAAAAAACATTTAAAAAAATTGAAAAACATAAAAACATGTTTTTATCTTTCTTTAGGTAGTAATAATCCCCCTTGGTTTTTCTTTGTGCCTCGGTTCTTTTACATGGGATGTAGTTTGAACCGGGTAGCTTTTTTCTTATAGAGTAGATTAGGGATTTAGGAATTAAAAGGAAGAAGAAAGTTGAACCTAGACTTGTTTAATCGTAGCATATTTAGGCTTTTCATGTGTAGTATCTTCTCTATGATTTGAAATTGATCACGATTCCTCGCTTACTTAGATAGCATATTTTGTAAAACTTATGTCTCATTTTCTTGACTTGTATTCACTTTGTGCTTAATGCTTAATCTCTTGCGGCTCTGTGAATACTTGCATTAGTTGAGAGTCGGAATGGTACCATCCTTAGTGAGTCATGTGCCATGTGAGGCAAGGTATTTGTGTTGTCTATGTATTGTACTTGCATCTAGATTTTGACCGGTATGTGAGTTGAAGCAAAAATTTAGGTAATGCTTGGTTTAAAAAATGATTTTAGGATTTCTTTGATCTTTTGAACTTAAATGCTTATCACAAATAAAATGTATCCCTAGTTAATTCTTTTGAGCCTATAGACTTTTATTTGGCACTCATGTTATAAGCCTATACCCTTTTTATTCTTAAATGACATTGTTTTGATCCTTTTATCTCTTAAAGCACTTTAATTGTTAGATGAGCACTGAAGAAGTAAGAAGGGACTAAATACGAGGTGGCTTTTGAGTGGAACTAATGAAAGGAAGAAAGGTACACTTGTTTTGTAAAAGAATACACCACTAGTGGAAATTGCAGTCTTATATATATATAATTGTCTTATTTTTGCTAGTGGAGTGCAAATTATGATTGTGCTTGAAGAAGGAGGGAATATTTTTGAGGTGCGACCTTCTTTGTAAAATTGAAGTGGATTGAAGAATTTACGATTAAAGTTTGTCATATGATGTGTTAAAGTGCTTAGGAGGTTGCATCACTATTACTAATTATATGTTTCCCATCCTTTAGCCCACATTACAACCATAAAAGTCCTAATTGATTTTAGATCGAATGAGTCTATATTAGTAGAGATTTACATTAAGGGCATGCCTATGGTACCAAGTGCATGCATATGACTTCTTTGTGAGAGTGAGCGGGAGTTTCTCTAAAATATAAGTCCTTAAAATATATTTGAGTATTTGATTCAAATGTGTGGATTCTTCTTATTCTCTTTGCTTTTATTGTGAGTATGCATAGTTTTACGAAGGATAGGTAACATTATTAGACTTATCTATGTGACGACCCGACCCATCGTCTAATGGGTTACCACTCCATTTCCCCTATTTTTCTGCTTCTTTATGCTTCATTATTAGTGTCTTGTGTGAACGAGTTGGTTTGGATTGATCTTAGAAGGAAATGAGATACTTAGTCTCTTTAAGGAAGGCTTAGCTTGGAAAAGTCAACCGAATGTTAACTTATGTGTTAGAGGGCTCAGTTATGATTTCTGATCATTCGGTTAGCTTCGGGGGATGATTTTTGGCTTAGGAGAGTTATCGGAAGTGGTTTTGGAGGTCCCGTGTAGAATTAGGCTTGAATTGGCGAAGTTAGTATTTTGGCGATTTCCGGTTGATAGGCGAGATTTTGATCCGAGGGTCAGAATTGAATTCCAAAAGTTTTGGCTTCGTTATGTGATTTGGGATGTGTGTGTAAAATTTCAGGTTATTCGGAGGTGATTTGGTTGGGTTTTTGATCAAATGCGTGTTTCAGAAGTTTTATAAGAACTTAGGCTTGAATTCGATGAAAAATGATGGTTTTAGTGTTGTTTGAGGTGCTTTAATGATTGGAACGAGTTTGAATGATGTTATAGCAGGTGTTGGTGCTTTTTGTTGAGGTCCCAAGGGCCTCGATGTGATTTCGGATGGCTAACAGGAAGTTTTGGACTTGTAAAGTTTGATGTTGTTGATGCTTCTGGTGTCTTCGCTTCTGCGGAATAGCGGTATCGAATGTGCGAAAAAGTGGCCGCAGAAGCGAGAATTGGACTTTAAGTGGATTTCTGCGGAAGCGGGAGGTTCACTGCAGAAGCGGTACCGCTGATGCGGAAATTGAGTCACAGAAGCGGTTCCTGGGGCCCTTAGTGAATTCCACAATAGAGGAGAATTGTCTGTAAAAGCGGAGCTGCATAAGCGACAATATGACTGCAGAAGCGGCAATGTCTGGGCAGAAGGGTTTTATTAAATTAATTTTGTTCCGTGAGGCTAAGTTTATATTTACCATTGTTGAGCATCCTTGAGGACGGGAATTGAAGAGGGTTTCGACTGGGATTGATTGGAGGTGAGTTCTATGATCTAAAAACATGATTTAATTGTGGAATTTACATAAAAATTCATGAAAACTTAGCAAAAAGGGGGAAGAACTTGTGCTTAACTTTTGATATTTTAAATTTGGTTTTGATGGGCCATTTGAGCTCGGATTTGGGAGTTCATGTTATGTATAGACTCGTATCGAGATAAGGAACCCGTTGATATGAACATATCTGAGTTTCGAGAAGTGGGCCTAGGGCTCGAGTTTTGCCATTTTCGAGATTTTTGCTATTTTTCTATTCTTTTCAATTGGGTTATGTTCCCTTAGCCTATTGTGATGTATTCGTTGTGGTTTTGGTCAGATCCGACGTGCGATGAGGCCGACTTGAGAGGCAAGGGCATAGCGAGCTAGAGTTTTGGCCGGCTTGATGTGAGTAATGATTGTAAATGATATCCTGAGGGTTTGGAACCATGGATTGCACACCGTAGTGCTATATTGAGGTGACTTGCACGCCTGATAGCGAGTGTGGGGTAGAGAACTGATGGGGGATTGTGACTTGACCCGTCCCGATTGATGATTTTACCGCTTATTTGACTGCAACTTATTTGTTATTATCATGATTTGTGTTTTTTGCCATATTTGGGCTTTGTGCTAATTATTTGAACCCTTCGGGGATTTTTATCACTTTTTCCTCACTGTTTTGACGCATTATTTCAACTCAGTTTTGTTGATATCTGCTGTTTTACAACTCAGCCATTTTTACTCTGATTTGAAACTTAAATGACATTTCTAAATGATATTTTTGGCTGAGAACTATTGTTTACAAATGCCCGAGGAGCTTGTGATAATTTTCGGACTAAGTGGGGCCGAAGGACATATATGAGGATATGCTGAGTGATATGAGGCCGAGGGCTGGAGATACTTTATATGCCACGAGGTGGATTGAGTTATGTAAGGTCAAGTGCCGAGCGATGTGAGGCCAAGTGCCGAGTGATGATGCCACGAGGTGGCTTGATATTGGGCTTGGGACGTAAGGGGCCACTCCCGGAGTCTGCACACTCCCAGTGAGCGTCGTCGACGATATATCGATTGGGCTGCACGCCGCAGCAGTTACTATATGATACTATTCTGAGAGTGATTTGAGAGAGAGATCCCGAGGGACTGAGAGTGTTATGAGAGTGAGCCCGAGGGGCTGGTACTGTTTGAGATATTGCCCGAGGGGCAAACTTTTATGTGCTCATCTTGCATATATACTTGCCTTTTTACCTGTGCCGAGGGATGTGAGGCCAAGTGCCAAGTGATGATACAACGAGGTGGCTTGATATTGGGCTTGGGCCATAAGGGGCCACTCCCGGAGTCTACACACTCCCAATGAGCGTCGCCGATGATATATGGATTGGGCTGCACGCCAAAACGATATATGGATCGGGCTGCACGCCACAACAGTTACTATATGATACTATTCTGAGAGTGATTTGAGAGAGATTGCCCGAGGGACTAAGAGTGTTATGAGAGTGAGCCCGAGGGGCTAGTACTGTTTGAGATATTGCCCGAGGGGCAAACTTTTATATGCTCATCTTGCATATTTACTTGCCTTTTTACCTGTTATACTGTGATATTGTGCCTGAGGGGTGGATCTTCTGTGCTTATCGGCATTAACTATTTTGAAATCATTTCGTAACTGTTGAAAAGATCATTTTCAAAAGAGATTTAAGCTGAGCCAAGATATTTCTAAAGATTTCACAGCTTCACTGTTTTCTCAAAGGATTGTACCCTGCTTCTATACAGCATGTTGGTTGCTTTATGTGATTTCTTACTGCATAGTTGTTATTTAATTTTATTTCTCACTGAGTTGGAGTACTCTCTTTACTCCCTACACCTCATGTGCAGAGCCAGATGCAGGTATTTATTTAGCCGGTAGCGGGTTTTGGCTGATCTGAGGCAGAGTTATATGAGTTAAGGAGGTGGCTGCCTGCGTTCGCAGCACCGTTGTACTCTCTTTTATTCATTATTATGGCATCATATATTTTAGGCCTTGTAGTTGGATTTACACTTAATAGATGCTCGTGACTTGTGACACCCCGATTAGGGCTATGTTGGGTTGCATTTTCGCTAATTAATATTATTAAGTCATATTTAAGCTATTTATTCATGTTTAACTATTTCTAAAAAGACGAGTTGGGTTAGTTGGCTTGCCTTGTCTTCACGAGAGGCGCCATCACGACTAATGCGGGGTTTGGGTCGTGACTATCTATGACGTTGAGTGTTCAAGCCATGAGTGCATTGTAACATTAAGTCGGGTTTTGAGGCAAGGATAGTTAAGAGCATGATGCTTTTGTTTTGAATATTTTTGAAATATGGAATAAGTTAAAGGTATGTGTGTGTTGAATGCACATGCTAGAGCTTAATGGTTGCTATTAACCATGGTCATAGGTGTGGTGTGCTTTGAAAGATAAGAGCTTTATTTTTTTTTGTCTACTATAGTAATGGTTTGTTTGAGGACGAATAAAGGTTTAAGTGTGGGGTGGTGATGTTGGGGATATTTCTATATATTTTGGTATTACTCCACTCATATTTTAACCGCTTTTTGGTGTTAAAAATGCCCAACATGCTTAAATTATTAATTATATGACTAATGAGTTGTCTGTGATGATTTAGGGTATTTGGAGTGCAAAAATATGAAGAAAAGGTGCTCCAACTAGAGGAGAAGAGGATGGATGCGTCA
Organism: Nicotiana glauca; assembly: GCA_026770625.1. Taxonomy (NCBI): domain Eukaryota; kingdom Viridiplantae; phylum Streptophyta; class Magnoliopsida; order Solanales; family Solanaceae; genus Nicotiana; species Nicotiana glauca. Next base: position 41,430 of record MU693048.1, read on the forward strand.
CATCCAATCTTGGAAATAAGGTTACTTGGTGCACCCTCAGCAGTGAAGTCGGCCCATAGCATGTACATAGCATTCGCACCTGGGCAAAGCTGAGATGGAGGAACAAAGGGTGGATGTGAAGCTGAGAAGCGTTGGACGAGGTTGATACAAAGCATCCACCCTAGCATCAATCCCTGAAGCTAATTCGGATTAGGAATTGGAGAACTTTGGCCCACGACTTTTGTAGGCAATATGTAGGGCGAAAATGCCTCTTTTAAGGTACCGAACAAAATTTTGAAGGGAATTCAACCTAGAGAGAGCACAGAGTCACCGCGGAGACCGGGTATCATCTTTCTCCCACCAAACTTTGTAATTTTTATGTTTCTTTGTATGATTTGTTGTTTTGCTACCATGTCTATGTGGAGCTAAACTTCACGTCCTAGGGTTGTGGTTATTTCATACTATTGTTATTTGGCTATTAATTTTGATTTCTTAGTTTATTATATTGGTTTATTTATTTAATCCTGCACTAAATTATTTAATTTCTTGATCACCAATTGAATAGTATCTACGCATCTTGAATTGAACTCGAAAGTGGGAATTCTAGATTGCATATAGGATTAAGTAGAGCAAGTTCTTAAACCTGGGCATCGGGGAACGGATTCGCGGTTAGGATAGACAAATACCTAATTGCCTTGCTTGGTTGATTTACATGAATCATAAATGCGTTCTTGTTGATTCTAATTCCATAGACATATATGGTTAGGTTAGTTTGAATAGGCGAGTATGAACTCGACAGATTCTTTTGCGCAATATTAACCATGTCAACCAATAAATCAGATAAATTAATTAGTCAATTAAATAGAAGAATACAATAGGATTGTTATATAGCCCATAACCCTAGATTATTTTTATTATATTGATGTCATAAAAATATGCTCTTCCTCTATTAAAAGTTTATTATTTATATTTCTTTATTTAATTCATTTAGAATCAAATATTTCTATGTTTAATTCTTGTTTAGATAGTTAGGATAGTATGATTTAGTTATTAGTTAATCACAAGTCCTTGTGGTTTTGACATCTGACTTTTAGTCACTTTATTACTTGATGATCGCGTATACTTGCGTTTGTATTTGGCCGCAACAACATCCTGATTAGGAACAATGATCATTAAGCACAGGATCTAATGAGATAAGTAGACATGCTAATAACAGGACACATGTTGAATAGGAAAACATACAAGTTCTGAAAAAAGAAATGATGATTATAAGAAAAACACATAGGGTTAATTGAATGGCCATCGCATACAAGTTAAGGAAGAAGAAATAGAAGTTAAGTAGGTAGGATTCAACAATTTAGCTTTGGCTTTCAGCCGGCTAGACAAGCAATGAACACAAGTAGCAAAGAGAGAGATGAGAGAAAGTTTTTTGTGAGTGTTTGTGTTTGAACTGTTGTTCGTGTTTAAGAATCAGAATGAGAGTGTATATATAGCTCTTAGGAAGATGAAAAAATAAGGTAAAAATGATTTGGAGTTCATAAATAAAGTAGGTAAATATAATTAATCGGTGAATTGGGGGCTAATCCCAGTTAATATGCACAAACAGATCCGGGAAGGTCATATCAATATAAAGATGATCCATTACCAGCCCTGATTGGGGATTAAATAAGTTAACAAATTGTAAATTGACCTTAAATTATATAATCATCTGGAATAAAGCAACTAACACTAATTACATGCCACAAATAAGGAAAGTAAGTAAAAATCCCAAAGAATATTGATTTTAACGGAAAAAATTGGTTCAAATCCCTAATAGAAATCAATTAAGTAAAAAAAATCCAAATAATACAGGTTTTAACAGAAAAGTTGTTCATAATTTAAAATAGAATCGGTCAATCAACTGGTTCACATAACTAAACACAATAACAGGAAATAATTGAAGAAATGAGTGTCACAAACAGGATTATCTAGGGTTTAAGCATATACACAAAAATTTATCAAAAATATAAAGAAGCCATTAGTTTAAGCACTTGAAAGTCCAAAAAAAACTTTTGAAGAAAACCTAGGACAAACCATAAATTTCCAAAAATAACGGGATCGAAATAACATTAGCAAAACAAAAGATTTTTTTAGGAAAAAGTACCAAATATAACTCAGAACACTTCAGATCTACGAGGATCTGAACAAACCCAGTAGTCATGGAAATATGGCTTTTCAAAAAATAATGGAGATGAAGAAAACTCCGTCAGAAATCAAAGATTCGAACTAAAAATAGGAGGACATCAGTACTCACAAACGAGAATGGCCCTTGACAGGCCAGGAAAAGAATTTAGGACAAAGAATCAAGTCGAATCACCCTGAGATTCGACTAAGAACCCATAAAATCAACAACCAGAGGGTATATAAGGCCGGTAGGAGCTGGAGAATATACAAAAACTCCATTGATGGGAGTTTTTGTCGGTGACGGCGATTAGGGTTAGGGGGTGATTGAGAGAAGCAAAAGGGTTGAAAGATTCAAGGGCGGCGGAGTGTACCAAATGAGTTAGGTTAGGGGATCATTTGGGTTTAAAATGGTAAGAAGGAATAGGGGTCGTTGATCTCAGAGATCAACAACTAGGATGAGAAGGGGTCCTGGTCGGGTAGGATTTCAATTGGGTTAGGGTGGTTTTGGATTGGGCCTGGGTTAATTAATTTTTATTGGGAGGTCTCATATTGAGTGTAGATTAGGGCTATTTGTTAAATACTCATTTTACTAAATAAAATAATTTTACAAATAGATAATTAAAGGATAATAAATGATTTTGAAGCATGAAGGTGATTTAAAATAATTATTCAATATTATCAAAATATAAAAGGACATTTTCTGCATAGATAATGTAATTATGCATATGTAGGGGATATTTTTGCAAAATATGCAATTATAGTTTTAAAAATGCAAATGTAATTAAAAATTTTAAACACTCTTATGAACATAAATGATGAATTTAGATGATTAAATCATCAAAAAATAATATTAGGGATAGTTTTGAACATTTATTTAATTAAAAAATACAGAATTAAATGGTTTTAATGCCTTGAAAAATTGTAGAAAAAATTGTAAAACATTTGTGCATGTTTGTAAATGCATGCACAATATTTTGAAAGTGTTTATGCATTTTTAAAACATATGAGGGAAAAATTGGGTATCAACATAGTTTCTCTCACACCGCGTGTACACCATCAAGAGATAAACACGAGAGGGTGACCCTATCAGGATAGATCTTTATTGACACAATGCACGACCAACTCACATGTTTTATGGATAACTCACGAGCCAAATAATATCAATGCATGAACAACTCATCTGATATCATAGCTCATATCCACACAGACAACTACCGTCCTATCACAATCAACCACACGGACAACTCATATGCTATCATATATCAATCGTATGGACAAATCACGTGCCAATAATTAAAACTGCACGGATAACCCACATGCTAATATTCAAAACGACACGGATAACTATTGTGCCGATAATCAAAACCACGTGGATAACTCACGTGCTACCAGTCCAATCCATATTACATAGTAGAGGATTTACAAGTTTATATGTACATGAACAATGGATATCAAAATTTATACTCACGGAGTGGTATAAGTGACATGCTAAAGTGTATGCATGTTCAAGTGCAATACCATAACTCGGATCAAGCAATTACATTACGAAAAAAGCAATTGTTAGTTTCAATCAGGAGATTAACCTGCATATAACCTCAATGGTTCAAATAGCTCACAATGGGGTACAAACATAAGAAGCATAATAACCTGAAGCTTAGCAACAAATTCAAGGCATATCATAGCCTAAGCCTTAACTCGAGCATGAATAATAGCCAGCCCACGCACATGGGCTCTACTCCTCACATGTGTGCCACCAATAGAATGTAGCTATCACTAATAACTCAGGTAACTAGTGCCTCAACCATGTTTAGGTAAAGATACTTATCTCAAGAAAGAGAAATCTATACTCTAAGATTCCCTTCCCGCATGAATCAACTGTCGGACATCTCAAATTTAGCAAAAATAACTTCATATCATAAAAAAAAAAATCATAAAAAATAACCTAAATAATAAAGCTATGATCTTGAATCAATTATGCAAAGTCAACCTTTGGCCCACACCTCAGAACGTGACAATACTCACAAATCCTGAACACCTACTCTGAACGAGTCTAAATGTACTTGTTTCATCCAAGTCCAACTAGAAATCAACCCTCAAATTGCAAATTTTTAATCTCCAAACCATAATCGAAACCCCCCAACTTTGTCACGACCTAATTCCTACTTTAGGTTGTGATGGCACCCAACATAGCCATTAGGTAAGGCAATAGTGGAGTATCTATTTAATTATATATTTTATTACTTCTAAAACCACGAATTTTATTAAATAAGGTAATTAATGCATAGAAAATCATGGATATATAAAATATTAGGAAAACATAAAATAAAATGTAACAATATTAGGCAAAACCATTAACATCTAATAAAAATTTCCAAAACCTAGTGTCACAAATGCACTAAAAATCAAGTATAATATACAAACCACTATAAATATTGTCTAAAATGAAATAGACAGAAATGAAAATTTATCAGGAAGGAGACTCGGGTGCTGCAATTCAGTGCATGAAGAACAGCTCACCGCTACTTCGAAAAATGGCATTGTGCACCCGAATAGCCAACATATGTACCCGCCTCAGTACCTTCACAATCACTGTAAAAGTGTGACATGAGTATGTAAATCAACACATACCAGTAAGTATCTTGTTTAATGTAATGCCCCGACCCGTCATTTATTATATTTCAGCCCCGTTATCCCCGTTATATATTTTCCCGTATGTTAATATGCATGTTTGGTGAGTTTGAATTGGTTTGGGTGGAAATTGGATAGAAATGAGACAAATAGTCTCTTTAAGAAAAGCTTAAGTTGGAAAAGTCAACCCGACGTTGACTTATGAGTTAGAGGGCTCGGAACGGATTTCCGATCGCTCGACTAGTTTCGGGGGATGATTTGTGACTTAGGAGTGAAAACGGAAGTGAATTCGGAGGTCCGGAGGGAAAGTTAGCTAGGTTTGGTGAAGCTGGAATTTTGGAAGAATCCGGTCGATAGGTGAGAATTTGATCCGAGGGTCGGAATGGAATTCCGAAAGTTGCATTAGCTCCGTTAGGTGATTTTGGATATGCCTACAAATTTTCAGGTCATTTGGACGTCGTTTGGTTGGTTTCGGCATCGGATATGAATTTTGAAAGTTTAAGTTTAAGTTTGAATCGAATTCTAGGATTTTGGTGATTTTTAATGTTTAAGGTAGCATTTTTATGATCCGAGCAAGTTTGAATGAAGTATTAGGTTGAGTTTGTGTTTTTGGTTGAGGTCCCGAGGGCCTCGGGGTGATTTCGGATGCCTAACGGGCATTTTTGTTTTTTCGAAAAAAAAAAAAAAAAAAGCTGCTGAAATGCAGCAGAATTCTGGGCATTTTCAGGTGCTAGTAGGCTACTTTGGGAGCTCATATCTTGTAATCTATAAGGAATCACAAAAAGTGCAAAACACGAAAGTTGTAGACCTTCGTGTCTAGTTTCCAGAAAGCTAAAGAACTCGTAATTTGGACATCTGTACTAGAAGTTATGATCGACGGAAAATGACTGCTGGAGCAATAGGATGTACAACTTGTATAGCACAGGTGCAAGGTACAACTCGACGAAGCACGGGCAGATTCTTTATTACACGAAATTGGTTTATTTCTTTCATTTATTTCATTTGGTTTGGATGATTTTGGAGAGGATTTCAAGGGGGATTTCATCAAGCATCAAAGGTGAGTTGTTTCTACTTATTTCCAAGTTAAATACAAGGATTAGAACTGAAAACTCAAGTAATTTATGGACAAAAATGGTAGTTTAGGGCTTGAAACTTAAGAGAATTAAATGGAGATTTGAGGGGTTATTTGAACTTCGATTTTGGTAAATTTGATATGTACGGACTCGTGGCGAGACGAGGAATCCGGTGATGTAAATTTCGTAATTTTTCGAGAAGTGGGCCCGGGGCTCGGGTTTTGCTAATTTCGCGAATTTCGATGTTTTTCGAGTTCTTTCGATTGGGTTATGTTCCATTAGCCTATTGTAATATATTCGTTGTGTTTTTGGCCAGATTCGACGCTCGTAGAGGAGAATTTGAGGGGAAAAGGCATTTCGAGCTAGTTTCCGGCCGGCTTGAGGTGAGTAATGGGTGTAGATGATGATCCGAGGGTTCGAAACCCCGGTATATCACATTGTGACGCTGTATTGAGGCGAGACACGTACTCTACTGCGAGTGCGGGGTCGATTATGATTGGGGACTATGGCTTAGTCCGACCGAGTGGCATTATACAGTGTTGTTGGCTATAGATGAGCCGGTAAACCTCCTACTTGGATGGTTATGAATATATTTGGGCTGCGTGCCGGTTAATTGGATCCCGTGAGGATCGTTATCATTGTTTCTATGCATTATAGCATGCTTTCATGACATCAGTCCTGCACTAGAACTCTGTTTAACATGATTTGGTAAATATTGTGGTTTGACACCTAATTCTATGTTTTCTTCTAATAAACTAAACTAAAAATGGTAAGATATATGTGCTTGTGAGGCTTGTATGCATGTAGCTGGACTGATAGTAGATCGGGCTGTGCGCCACAGCGTATGTTACTATGATATTGCGCTTGGGCTGTAGGAGCCCCTCCAGAGTCTGAACCTCCAGAGTGAGCGCGGGTACCCAAATGGATCGGACTGCACGTACCGCAGTGGTCATGCATTGCATTGCATCGCATGCATTGATTATTGTTGCTTTATATGCAAATCTCTGAGGTTTAAACTGTATATCTCTGTTAGAGAGCTTTACTCTGTGCTTTATTGTGGATTTCCAATCTTCGGGTTTTTATACATGCTTATTACTCGCTGAGTTGGTAGACTCACCCCATACTCCCTGCACCTTGTGTGCAGATCCAGGTGCTTCCGAGGTTTAGCGTTGCTGTTGCCGCTTATCCAGGTGCCAGAGCATTGAGGTAGCTGCCAGCGTCCGCAGGACCAATTGCTCTGTTCTTATCAGTTATTTCTTGTTATTCAGACATTTGTATTTCATCTTTCAGACTTGTACTTGGTTTTTGTTAGAGGCACTATACTCGTGACCCCAAGTCTTGGGAGTACTTGTTCTGTCGTGGTTTCTATTCGTACATTATCTTTTCAGTTATTCGGAATTTATTGTTAAAGTTGCCATGTTCCCCTTATTGCTTCATATTTGGGATGAATCGTTGTATTGAGAAGGTGTTGGTCAGGCTTGCCCAGCCTCGCGGCAGGGCGCCATCATGACCAGGTTTGGGGTCGTGACGTTTAACCTCGAAGAAGTAGTGATGAGCGGTCGATATCGACACTTACTAGTGGTCAATAAATAAAATACATGAATTATATATAGGCATGAATCACAACAGAAATACTGGAAATATAAAGACAATAAGTAACATGGTCCCTCAACATAATAACGGTATAGGATCTCAAAATATCATGTGCCAACTAGACAAATAAGAATCATCGATTAAATATAAAATCTCAAGTCAAGAAGGAAATATCATGTCTATTCTAACTCCTAGCGATATTTCGCATGAGTTATGTTGAATTTGTATGGCCCGATCCATGGATGTATCTCAAATATACTTCTGAGGCATTCGGCCCTATCCACAGGAATAGAGAAACCCTTCGAACTATGGGTCAAAGAACTGCGACACAAGGGTGGGCACATAAAAAGCATAATTTTTACCAACAACCCGGTATCTGCCAAAACTCAAGGTAATGAATCTCGGCCTAGAATAATCCTTAATCAAATTTCAATTATAAATTTATGTAATAAAACTAACAAGTTAAGTTCAATTAGGACCAAAAACTGCATGACAAAGTCCTAAGTCTACCCGAACAAAATTATGAATTTAGCTACATACAGACTATCATCACCTTGTGCATACGTAGCACTCACAACTAGTAGAAAATAACAACTTAAGCACCTATTGGGATAATGCCCTCTTACAAGATTAGGAAAGAGACTTATCTCGCTTCCAAGTTCACTACTCGGCTCTCCAACCTCACTTGTCGCCTCAGATCGTTGTCGATCAATCTGAAACAAGCCAAAGGTCTTACAACCTAATCAATATATGCCCAAAATTTTATAATTTAACTACTAGAGTAATTTCTTAACCCAATTTGGAATGTTCATAAAAATCACCCTTGGGCCCACGAGCTCGCATTCCAGAAATTGTCAAAGATTAATATTACCCATTCCAAAAATTTTCAAAGATTAATATTACCCATGACCTTACGAACTCAAATATATAATTTCTACTCAATTACATAATCAATTTTGTGGTCAAATCTCATTTTTAGCAAACCCTAGATTTTTTTACCATAATCCAAAAATTTCGACAACTCCTATTTTAAAATCAACTTATAATTTATTTGTTAAACTCACATTGGGCAGAAATCACTTAACTTCTAATGCTAAATGAAAATACATCTCCAAGAAGCTCTAAAATCGGCCAACAGATGTGAGAAATGAAGAAAATAGCCTATGTCCCGATTTTAAAACAAACTTCTACCCACGTATCCCTTCTTCGTGATTGCGAAAGTACCATATCGATCGCAAATCCAAAGACGCCAATGCCCAGATTTTACCCAACACAAACATGAGATGTGCCTCACGTAGGCTAACTTGGCTAGCCCATTGTGATTGTGAAGGCTACCAACCAGCCATCTCCTAGCCTTAACTCCTTTTTCATAATTACGGCCCTCTCTACGCGAATGCAATGCTTCACAGCCCCCACCATTTGCGAACGCTGTCCAAACTTGGCAAATGCGAAGTACAAAATTTCCCCTAGACCAAATCCTTAATCATGAATGCAAGGCAACCTCCGTACTCGCGAAGAAGGAAACCAATACCAACAAAATTTGCAAATATGGACTTAGCTCTGGGTGGTCCGAAAGACCCAAGCCACCCGGATCCCCATCCAAATGCACCAATAAATTCATAAACAAATCCACACTTACTCGAAGTCTCAGAACACATAAAAAAATATCAAAACTAAGAATCACACCCTCAAACCAAATTATTCACCTTTTGAACTTCAAACTTCTTAAACTAGCTTGGAGCGCGACGAATCATACTTAGCCAACTCGGAATGATACCAAATTTTATGAACAAGTAACAATTCACCATACGAATCTATTCCAAGGCTCGAAATCCGAAACAGACATCCAGAACACAAAAGTATACTTCAAACCAAACATAGGAAGCTATCAGCCCTTCATGGTTCCAACTTTGGACTATAGGTGTCAGAATGCGCCCGGATCACTAGAAACTCAATCTGAACAAATGCCCAAGTAATTATCATATGACCCTGTTTGAACCTCCAAATCTCGATTCTGAGGTGGTTTACTCTAATTGTTGACTTAAGTTAAACTTGACCACCTTAGGCCACTATTATGGAACTAAGTGTTCCGTATTTAACCCAAACTCTTCCAAAACCAAACCAATCATCCTCCCAAGTCATAAAGTAGTAAAATCACATACATGAAGTCTTAAATAGGGGAACATGGATAGAAAGCAAAATAACCATCAGGCCATTACATTCTCTACCTCTTAACAAATGTTCGTCCTGAAACGGGTATATGATCTTAGTTGGAGTGACAAATATGTGTGGATATTTGCTCCAACATGTCCTCCTCAGTCTTCCAAGTCGCCTCCTCAACTGGTTGACCCTTCCGCTTAACCTTACGACTATAATCTTATTAGACCTCAAATGGCAGACTTGCCTACCAGCAATAAAAACTTGCTCCTCTTCATAACCCATGCTCTTATCTAGCTTAACTGTGTTGTAATCTAACACACGTGGCCTGTCGACATTGTACCTCCAGAACATAGACATGTGGAAAATTAGATGAACCCCCAATAGTCAGTGAGGAAAAACAAGTTTGTAAGCAACCTCTCAACTCGCTCCAACACCTCAAATGGACCAATGAACCTTAGACTCAGCTTGACCGTATTTCCGAACCTCATGACACACTTCATCGGTGAGACTTTCAAGAGAACCTTCTTGCCCACTATAAATGATAGATCACGTGCTTTCTAATCTGTGTAACTCTTCTGCTTGGACCAAGATATGTGAAGTCACTCCTATATCAATTTTACCTTATCCGAGATATCCTTTACCAAATCACTACCATATAACCTAAACTCACCGGGCTCAAACACAACAATGGGGCAACGACATCACTAACTATACAAGACTCAAGTAGAGCCATCTCAATGCTGGAATAATAACTATCATTGTAAGCAAACTCGGCGAAAAGGTAAGTTTGATCGCTCTTCTCTTTGATGTCAATCACACATTCTCTGAACATATTCTCCATAATATGAATTGTCCGCTTCGACTGTCTGTTAGTCTCCGGATGAAAGGTCATTCTTAGCTCTACCCAAGTGCCCAACTCGCTCTGTACTGCACTCCAAAAATGTGAAGTGAAATGAGGGCCTCTATCTGAAATGATGTAAATAGGCACACCATGAAACCGAACAATCTCCTAAATATAAATGGTGGCTAGCCTCTCTTAAGTGTATGTAGTCACCACCAGAATAAAGTGTGCAAACTTGGTCAGTATGTTAATAATGACCTAAACGACATCAAATTTCCTCAATATCTACAACAATCCAACTATAACATCCATAGTGACGCACTCTTACTACCACTTCGGTATAACCATTTGCTGAAGTTGGCAACCTCGCCTCTGGTGCTTACACTTAAACTGCTGGCAGTTTAGACGTCTCACCACATACTCAACTATGCCCTTTTTCATCCGCTGCCACTAGTAATTCCGCCTCCGGTCACGATACATCTTCGTGACACCTGGATTAATAGAATACCCACAACAGTGTTTCTCCTCTTGAATCATCCCCTTAGGATACATTAGGAACACAGAAATGACCCGGAGCCACAAAGCACCATCATCACTGTTAGTAACCTCCTTGGAATCACCCTGTAGCAACGTCTCTCTAAGAACCAGCAAGGCAGATCATCATATTACAAGTCTTGATTTGCTCGAATAAAGAAAACTAATCCATAACACATGCAAGAACTCGATTGGGAAATGAAATATACAACCTCACTAATCGGTTAGCAAAGGACTGAATGTCTAAAGCCAATGCCCTCCCCCAACTAAAACGAATGCCAAACTACTCATACTCTCATCCTTCTAGCTCAAGGCATCCGCAACCACATTCGCTCTGCCTAGATAATAGATGACGGTAATATCATAATCCTTCAGTAACTCAAGCCACCTACGCTTCCTTAGATTAAGGTCCTTCTGTTTAAAGAAATGTTGCAAGCTGCAGCAGTCGGTGTAAACCTCGCACGACACCCCATAAAGATAATGCCTTCATATCTTGGAAGTATGAACTATCGCAGCTAACTCTAAATCTTGCACAAGATAATTCTTCTCGTTGGTCTTAGGTGAAAACATATGCAGTAACTCACCTCTCTTCCATCAATACCCAACCTAAGCCAACACGTGAATCATCACAATATATAGGATACATCCTGAAATGGAGGGCAACACTGATACTAGTGATATAGTCAATGAGGTCTTCATATTTTGAAAGCTCGTCTCTCAATAACCGGCCAATCCAACAGGAGCACCCTTCTGGGTAAATCTAGTCAAAAGAGCTGCAATAGATGAGAAACCCTCCACAAACTGGCAAAATAACTTGTTAGCCCTAAGAAACTCCTGATCTCGGTCATTGTAATAGGATGAGGCCAACTCTAAACTGACTTGATCATCTTGGGATCCACCTTAATACCATCACCTGATACGACATGCCTCAAGAAAGCCATAGAATCTAACCAGAACTCGCACATGGAGAACTTAGCATACAACGTTTGTTCCTCCAAGGTCTGAAGCACAATCCTCTAATGATTCTCATGTTGCTCCTTACTACGTGAGTAGATCAATATGTCCTCAATTAAGACAATGACATACGAGTCAAGATATGGCCTGAACACCCAATTCATCAAATCTAAAAACGTTATCGGGGTTTTAGCCAAGCCGAAGGACATCACTAGAATCTCATATAGTGCTTATATCTATTTTGGAAAGCCGTCTTCAGAACATCTGAAGCACGAATCCTCAACTAATGATACGAAGACCTCAAGTCATTATTAAAGAACACTCTAGCACCTTGTAACTGATCAAACAAATCATCAGTGCGCATCAACAGGTACTTGTTCTTTATAGTGGCCTTGTTCAGCTGGCGATAATCAATGCACATCCACATACTCTCAGCCTTTCTCTTCACAAACAATACCATTACACCCCAAGAAGTCACACGTAGTCTGATGAATCCTTTCCAAAGCAACTCTACAAGTTGTTCCTTCAACTCCCTCAACTCCTTTCGAGCCATGTGATAGGGTAAAATAGAGATAGGTTGGGCGCCTGGTGCCAAAAGAATGCTAAAATTGATATCATCGGTGGTATGCATGGTAGATCAGAAGGAAATATATCGGATAACACCGACACTAGGGGCCGTGAACCAAGCATGGAAGCCTCCACAGCAGTATCCATAATGTAAGTCAGATAGGCCAAACCACCCTTCTTGAGCATATGTCGAGCCTTCAAAAAAGATATAAACCGACTAGATGTAGTGATAGATGAGGCCTTCCATTCTAGTACATGCAACTCTAGCATCGCCAAGGTAACAATCTTGGCATGGAAATCAAGAACGGCATGGTACAAAGACAAACATTCCATGCCAAAGATGACCATAAAGTCGGTCATATCAAGCAACAAAAGATCTGTTATGGTCTTATAATAATAGAAAGTCACTACACAGGACCTTTAAACTCGATCAACAACAACAGAATAACCCATTTCATGGAAACATATACATCAATGCCTAATGACTAACGAGAGACACCCAAATAAAGAGCAAATAGAGAAGATACATATGAATAAATATACCTATGATCGAATAGTACCGAAGCATCTTGGTGACAAAAATACTACTTGTGATCACACCATCTGAGGCTACTACATCAGGTATGACTAGAAAGGCATATAATCTTGCGAGAGTGCCACTTGGCTAGCCTCCACCTCTACAACAACCCCGATCACCTATCCTCCTCTTCTGGCGGGTAGGTCGGGCGATAAAGCAGCTAGTCCGGTGATTATAGGCTGATGGCCCGACTATTCTACCATTCGCTGAAGCTTGGGACAAAACCTCCTCATGTAACCGAGCACCCCACACTTGTAGGAACCTCTTGGTGTGGAAGATTGCTGACCATAGTGACCCGACACCCGCTAAGAGAACCCTTAATAGCCTATGGGTAGTAAGTGCTCTCTTGAATGGCATTGAATTATTGCCGTGCCGGAGCACTCTGAGCAGGTAGTGGTGCTGAATACATGGGACTGCTTGAATTTCCCCTCATGAATTTTCCTCTAATCCCATACGGGACGCCACTGTGTCGCGTCCCCTTTTTCCTTGCGGAGTCTGAGTTTCGACATTCGTTAGGAACAACTCATTTCCTTTTGGGAATTGGGTATTTGAATTTGAAGAGTCGCCACCTAATGAATTTAAGGTGCGTTAGGGCAGCCAAAGCGAGTAACTCATAAAACCAATTTGCATTACCAAATATCTGGGTACGGGCTCAAAATAACCTTGAGGGGAAGGTGTTAGGCGCCCCTCAGCGGTCCACAATGGTGGGTCCCGACCGAACTCAAATTATGTGAATTAGTCATTAAAGAAACAGAGCACATAAATACATAATGTTTATTCAAATGGGGCAGTGGGGATCCTATATTTGTTGGCCTATAGGATCCCATCTGTACAATACCCGGTAACCCTTCCTCAAATAGAGGGGTTACACGTGGCATTAGCGTACATGTCATCATATCCTTTACAAACCAATTACCCTCCCATTAGTTATAGCCTAAAGCGTTCTAGCAACCTTAATATATATTCCATGCATGCATTACCCGTCCCATTACTTATATAGTCTCGGAGGTATTTAGGACTTCTAGTTAAGGTGGATCTAGACTCTCCTACAGTAATTAAAAGGAGAAAATTCTAGGCAACAAAAACAACATGTAGGACTGGACCAAAGATAAAACAGTTAAAAGGCTCACATTCTACCTCCACAAATATAACAATCAAGTGCATGTCTCAAACATCAAATTTTAGATGTTTCAGAGAGGTCCTAGAGCAGGATATCTAGGTGAGCATGACAAGCAAAGAATATGCAGCATTGAGTCAAGGAAAAGTGTTGAAGACCTTATCTATTTCCCTACTGATTTTAGAATCTGTTGAATCTGGGCATCATAAATAAGCACAAGCATAGTTTCTAGTTTTCATAATATTTTAATTACCTGAAGGCTTGCCTAGGTTGAGATACCCTACAAACATGCTGTTTAAAAGTAATCAGGATCAATTTAAAACAAACAGTTTTAAACTTATTAAGTACTATAGGCATGTTGGTCTAGGTGCTGAACATCACAAAGCTGGTTTACATACATTTAATCTTACAACATGATATATAGGTGTTGGGATTGCTTTTAAACATGATAGTTACTGATTTATGCGATGTAGGCATAGTTTTAAAGCGAATGCAATAATAGTCTTAAAGCTGGATCTATAATGCACATAACGAATGAACGTTTTTGTTAAGCAGGATTATAGCAGTAAGTTAATAACAAAATTTCTAGGTGATTATGATTATGCAAAAGCACAATTTCGTAACAAATGAGGTGATGAGTGTCATACCTCCTTTTTACCTACCGCACCCCGCGAAGGGCGTAGTAAAGGGAGTTTTTCCAATTAAAGGATAATCGAAATGGGGTTCGTTCATTATGAGATTCAGAGTCGCCACTTGGGAGATTTATGGTGTCCTAAGTCACCAGTTGAATCCGAATCGAGGAAAAGAATGACTCTATATTACAGTTCGCGAACCAGAAATCCGAATAAGAAATTATGTTAACCCGGGAGAAGGTAATGTTATTAAAGTACGTGCCTAAAGAGACTAACGCGTTATTATTTTAGGGAAGACCGTGAAATTCGCTAAACGGCCCGTCCCGAAGTCCAAATATTTTAATATATACATTTATGAGGACCTCGCAGTTTGTGCGTTTCATTCGGCGAGGCTCGTCTCATATTTTATTTAAAAGGATATCCTAAAGCGACTATGACTTTCTAATTATTTTTGCCTCTAAAAATAAAACAAAGGTCCTAATTAATTGTTATTGGATTGAGGTGAACCAGGCATTGGCCCGGGTCTAAATGTGAAAGAAAATAACACGGGACCCGGGCCCGCATAGCAACTAGTTTGAGGCCCAAAGGCTGGAGAATGCAACTCAAGCTTGAGTCTTAACCAGCGATATAAAATAGCAACTAAGGGCAAATTCGAACGACCCACCTAGTTCCAAAATGTACCAACTAGCTTGTGCAATCTTCCTAAATGTTACTAAAGGTGAACTCAAATTGACAATCAACAGTAGTAATTTATTAATGGCAGGATATTAATTCAAATTATCAAGACTAAACCAACATTCGGGATTCTAAACATGAACTTCTGTGATTATGAACAAAGATGGGGGACTGATTTTTGATTCATTCTTTTATTGCTAACACGTGCAGATCGCAGGCCTGGAATTCATTTCCTACCCTAGCTTTTCTTCTAATTTCAATAGTTAAACTATACGAGACTGAAATCAAGCTAACTAGGACCTTTGAATAATACTCAGCTTAGTCTACTCAAATTAGACAAACGTACTAAATTAACTACAACTCATGCAATTTCAAATTAACAATATAAATCCATTGTTATTTGAAATAGTCCTAGTTTAGTTACAATAAATGACCAAAACATATGAAACTCCATAAAATAAATAGAAGCATTAAAAGATCAATGAGAACTTCAGCAAAATGTGGCTTCCATTTTTCATCTCAGGTTTTCAACAGAAGTTGATACATCAACATAAGCCAGAGGTGTGTACCATGTAATCGAATTACAGTAAAAGAAGAGGAGATCAGCAACTATGCAACAGTAAAACAACAACAGTTCGCAGCAAGCAATTTGAAGTTCCAAACAGCCCCAAACACAAGCCCAATGAGTTTGTAAAAACCAGACCGCATCATTCAACAACCAAATAGACCCAACTTAAAACCAACTTCAATCCAGAAAGTAGTAGGAAGTAGTCCAGGAGTCAGTTTTAAACAGACAATACACCAATTTCAACAGCCCAATGATCACTGCAGAACATAAACAAACTGGGAAGCTTAATGGAATAGCAATTCCATGAAAACTCTCGGAAATGATCTTTTGAACTCCTAAAATTCAGAAAGTTATTTCTAACTCTCAAGACTGTTTTTAGACTCTCAGAAAACTGACCTCTCCCTATCTCTCAAATTGGTCAAAAACTGATCAAAACTAACCCTTAAAACTCTCAAAATTTTTAACATTCAGGGATCAAAACCAGCCTTCCTCACTCTTAGCTTTTTAGTTTTTCTTAAGTGTTTTTTCTTTTGCACTAAGAATCTGAAAATCTCCTTATTCCCTTAGGCTCTCAGAAAATGTGTACTCAATTCTCTATTACTCTCTATCTCTTCAGTATTTTCTTTTTTTTAGAATCTCCTATGTTTTTCCTCTCCAAAAAATTCCCCCTTCTGATTCCGTTTTCCAGCATTTTAATAGGCAATCCATTAGTGCATCCTCCACTTTCAATTCTACTTTTCATTTCTTAATTATCCTATTATCCTAGTGCCTATTTTTATTATTTAATAATGCCCATTTTTAGTCCTTAAAATCAGCAAGTGTTGTCTCCACTACTATTTATCTTTCTAACTTTTAATCCCACTTAGAATTGTCTCTAATCAGTTCTTTAGCAGCCTCTTATGCCCAAACTACCCCTTAAACTACTGAAATTAATGTCTTATCCCAACTTTCCTAATCAATCAACTAAACTACAACAGCTATAACCAATACACCTAGTAAGGGAAACTAGGTTAATTCCTAATCAATCACATTGGGATGATTCAATAAGGTTGGATTCAATCAGAACAAACATTTAGACTCAATTCATGAAACTCGAATCAGGTTAGATAACACCAAACTAGAGATGAAATTTCATGAAACAAACTAACACGATTTTGAACTAAACAAAGTGTATGAACACTGTAATATATTTTGAACCAAAAACACGCTGAACTCATATACAATGATAAACAACAAAGAGAAGGAAAACAAACATCACACAAAATGAAATCATTTGAACCAATAATAAACAGCAGGCAATTACAGGAGTAATCATGGTTTTATACAAAGCATGAATGACACTGACTTATTCGAATTATTCAAGAAAATAAAGAAGAAATAGAGTAAGAACCAAAGCATTTAAAAAAACAAAAATAAGAAAAAAGTAGAGGATGAATTTACTGAAGAAAACTAATAGAAAAAGGAAATAAAAATGAACACCTACCAGTCAAATGGGGCCTGGGTTCGAACTTCTGATGTCTTTTGGACTTGGGGCCAATATGGACCCTAGTCGAGTGTTCTTCGAACAAGAGCACTCAACTAAGGTATATTTTGCCCTCAGTCTCTGGACCAGCTCAGAACAATACTCGAAGGCATTTTTTCGAGACTCACCAATAGCGTTCGAGGGAAACTGGCTAGGGATTAAGGAAGAGGAAGTCATGGTAGTCAGCTGGTGTTTATTTGGGAAGGTTTGGAGGTTGCTCCGCCACCAAAGGATTTTGTGGCGGCGCTAGGGTTCATGCGGTCAAATGGATATTCGAGACACTTGGGGTTTATTCGAAGGAAGCCAAGGGTGGTTTAGGGATGAAGAAGGCTGGGTGGTCAATTGGGGTTACTTTGGCGGCCATCGGAGGTGATGTCACCGGACACGGTGAAGAAACTGTTAGGTTTTAGGATTATTCGAAAAAATGGGCTGGGATTCGAGGGAAGCTGGTAGGATGGTTGGAACGGTGAGGTCATGGTGAAGAAGAGTAATTTTGGGGAGGTTTGGCCATCGACCGCCGCCGTGGGCGATTTCCGGCGGGCGGTCAGCGGCGGAGTAAGGCGGAGGTTGTTTGGGGTCTCCACAGGTTAGAGATGAGGGGTCGAAGGGGTTCTAAGGGGTAGGGTTTTGATTTTGGGTATATTAGATATAGGTTAATTTATTTGGGCTGTTGGATGATGAAATCCAACGGCTCTGATTAGATCACTTAAATGAAACTGGGTCGTTTGGTCTAAGCTGGGGCAGGTTTGGTTTTAGGTCGAGACAAGGTCGGGTATTGGGGAAGGTTTTGGACCGTTGATTAATTTAATTCAACGGTCCAGATCAACTATGAAAAACTACGTCGTTTGGACGCGGGTGGGATCAGACAAGGTTGGACTTGTTTTGGGCCAGTTCGTTTGGGCCTGGTTGGTTTAATTGAAATTGGCCCAGTTCGATTTTCTTCCTATTTTTTGCTCTTTTCTTCTTTTATTTCTTCTTATTATTTCCTAATTTGAAACAAAAATTCCTAGATTAAATCCTAAAATCAAAAATTAACTTAAAATACTAATTAACTCTTAATAATAAATATCACACATAATTAAGCACCAATTTAAGAAAAAAAATCACGCAACTAGACCTTAAATGCTAAAAAAATGCAAAGTACATATTTTTGTGATTTTCTATTTTTGTAAAACAAACTTAATTACTCCTATTTGTAGAATTAAATCCTAAATGCAAAATGCAACATATATTTTTTGTATTTTCATCGATTTAAACAAATAGACATGCACACGCAAACGCAAACGCAAATAATAAAAGACAAATAACACAAAATCCACAAAAATTGCGAATGGAATTGATAGCCAACCCTAGAGGTACCAAGTCAAGCGAATGGAAGTCAGGAATAATACTCTAATCTCAAGCAGAAATGGGATCACAAGCTGAAAAGAATTGATAGCCAAAAAGAATCCCCAGCAGAGTCGCCAGAGCTGTCACACCTCCTTTTAACCTACCGCACCCCTCGAAGGGCGTAGTAAAGGGATTTTTTCCAATTAAAGGACAATCGAAACGGGGTTCGTTTATTATGAGAATCAGAGTCGCCACTTGGGAGATTTATGGTATCCCAAGTCACCGGCTGAATCCCGAATGGAGGAAAAGAATGACTCTGTATTACAGTCCGCGAACCAGAAATTTGGATAAGGAATTCTGTTAACCCGTGAGAAGGTGTTAGGCATTCCCGAATTCCGTAGTTCTAGGACGGTCGCTCAACTATCATATTTAGCTTATTTATCTGATTTTTATACATGTTGAACCTGTGTGCCAATTTTACTTTTTACCGCTTTTATTATTGTTATTTTTAAAAGAAAATTGCAACGTCGTGAAAACGCATCTCTAGCCACGTCACATCAATGTACCCATGGTTGTTGACACATCTCGACTCCGTTGAGATTTGAATTTGGGTCACATAAATGTGCACCCGAGTTTAGGGAGGTAATGTTATTAAAGTACGCGCCTAAAGAGACTAA
Source organism: Nicotiana glauca (assembly GCA_026770625.1). Taxonomy (NCBI): domain Eukaryota; kingdom Viridiplantae; phylum Streptophyta; class Magnoliopsida; order Solanales; family Solanaceae; genus Nicotiana; species Nicotiana glauca. The sequence continues at coordinate 61,019 of MU693048.1, forward strand.
CGCGTTATTATTTTGGGGAAGGCCGTGAAATTTGCTAAACGGCCCGTCCCGAAGTCCAAATATTTTAATATATACATTTATGAGGGCCCCTCAGTTTATGCATTTTATTCTGCTCGGCTCGGCTCATATTTTATGTAAAAGGATATCCTAAAGCGACTATGACCTTCTAATTATTTTTGCATCTAAAAACAATACAAAGGTCCTAATTAATTGTTATTGGATTGAGGTGAACCAGGCATTGGCCCGGGTCTAAACGTGAAAGAAAATAACGCGAGACCCTGGCCCGCATATCAACTAGTTTGAGGCCCAAAGGCCATAGAACGCGACTCAAGGCGGAGTCTTAACCAGCGACATAAAATAGCAACTAAGGGCAAATTCGAATGGCCCAGCTAGTTCCTAAGTGTACCAACTAGCTTGTGCAATCTTTCTAAATGTTACTAAAGGTGAACTCAAATTGACAATCAACAGTAGTAATTTCTTAATGGCAGGATATTAATTCAAATTATCAAGACTAAACCAACATTTGGGATTCTAAACATGAACTTCTGTGATTATGAACAAAGCTGGGAAACTGATTTTTGATTCATCCTTTTTATTGTTAACACGTGCAGATCGCAGGCCTAGAATTTATTTCCTACCCTAGCTTTTCTTCTAATTTCAATAGTTAAACTATACGAGACTGAAATCAAGCTAACTAGGACCTATGAATAATACTCAGCTTAGTCTACTCAAATTAGACAAACATACTGAATTAACTACAACTCATGCAATTTCAGATTAACAGTATAAATCCATTGTTATTTGAAATAGTCCTAGTTTAGTTACAATAAACGACCAAAACATATGAAACTCCATAAAATAAATAGAAGCATTAAAAGAGCAATGAGAACTTCAGCAAAATATGGCTTTCATTTTTCATCTCAGGTTTTCAACAGAAGTTGATACATCAACATAAGCCAGAGGTGTGTGCCTGGTAATCGAATTACAGCAAAAGAAGAGGTGATCATCAACTATGCAACAGTAAAACAACAGCAGTTCGCAGCAAGCAATTTGAAGTTCAAAACAACCCCAAACACAAGCCCAAAGAGTTTGTAAAAACCAGACAGCAGCATTCAACAACCAAATAGACCCAACTTAAAACCAACTTCAATCCAGAAAGTAGCAGGAAGTAGTCCAGGTGTCAGTTTTAAACAGAAAATACACCAATTTCAACAGCCCAATGATCACTGCAGAACGTAAACAAACTGCGAAGCTCAATGGAATAGCGATTCCATGAAAACTCTCGGATATGATCTTTTGAACTCCTAAAACTCAGAAAGTTCTTTCTAACTCTCAAACTGTTTTTAGACTCTTAGAAAACTGACCTCTCCCTATCTCTTAAATTGGTCAAAAACTTATCAAAACTAACCCTTAAAACTCTCAATGTTTTTAACATTCAGGGATCAAAACCAGCCTTCCAAACGCAAATTATAAAAGAAAAATAACACAAAATCCACAAAAATTGCAAACAACACAAAAATTATTTTATTTTGAATTTTTTGGGAGTAATTCTCTTATGGTGCAAAAATCACGTGCTCACAATGAGCTTATAACATATTTTCTAGTATGTCAAACAATCCTAAAAGCATGGTTTCTAAATCAAGTAAACATAATAAACCTAAGGCATGATTTCTAATGCAAGTAAACATAATAAACCTAAATGCATGATTTCTACCCGATTTCCTTTGCAAAAATTGTATAAAAATCCCCTCTCCATTTACTATTTGCCCCAATATCTGTTTAGAAGGATTATTATTAGAGAATATATATAAATTATATAATGAATAAAAGCTATACTATAGGTAGCCTAAAATAGGCCCGAAGTGAACCTGGAAATACCAGGCCTTCAAACAGTCCCAAATTCCATAGTTTCATGATGTCTAATAAGGGTTTCCTGGTGCGTCACAGTTCCCAAGGACCTCAGGGACCCCGGAAAATGCTCACACCAAGATCCGTTTATATAGGAGAGTAGTTGCATGTAGTGTGAAAAGGTCAGCCCCAGTGTGCCAGAGTTCAGAGGAATATCATGGATTCCTAAGAAATACACACAATGGAGGGGCAGAACTTAAGTAATGTAGGAGTAGACGTGAGAGTGCCTGCCATAGTTAATTTTTTTTAAAAAATAGTATAGAGGTAAAATCTTTAGGAGTGAAAATAATTTAGGGGTGGCAATAGCTGGAGAAACATATTAGGAGTGAAAACATTTTGAAAACCTTTTAAGGGAAAGGAAGGTTCAGTGAACAACAGCATAGTCACAAAAGCATCACACTGCCCAGTTTCAACTTCACTTTGTCAATCAATTCTAGTGTACAAATAATTACACAAAAGGAAACATGAGTTGGAAACACAAGACACTTGAAATAGAAGAACATAAGAAGAAGGGTGAAGGCAATCATGTTAGTTAATAAAGCATGTAGGAATACTGGTTTAAGATCTAAATTACAATCATACTTAGTGATAAGCAAGCTATTCAAAAACACACAAGACTTAAGCACTGCAATAAATATGTTGGCTAAACACGGTGAGACATAAGTCTAGATACATAGGCAATCATGCTGAAGAATACAGGAAGAACCACAAAGATTCAATCACACAAAGTAGCCATACGTTGGGGTCCATAAGTAGTCATGCTAATTGAAATGTATAAAATTCATGGATTCAGTATAATATAAAGCAACAGACAAGAAAGCATGTCGGTTTAAGCATCATAACATGACGAATGGCATTAGGAATGGAAACATACTAGCTAAAGTTAGCAAAACAGAAGATGGAAGTGTGCAGAACTCAATGATCTAGCCTTGGCTTTCAGTCGACTAGACAATGTAGTGAACACAAGTAGCATAAAGGTTTTAGTAAGAGCAAAGTTAGCGCGTGTGTGTGTTTGTGTTTCAGAACTGTTATCAGTGTCTAGAAGAATCAAAATGAGAGTATATATGGCACTTAGTGAGGTAAAATCAAATAAGGTAAAGTGTGAATCATAGTTCATAAAATAAGAGTAATCAAATAAATAAACCGGTTAATTGGAGATTTGACCAATAAATTCATACAGAAAATCTAGGAGGGGCCCCCTATAATAGGGATAATCAATTAACGGTATAAATTAGGTCTCAAATAAGGTAAGAAATCAATCACGTACAATATAGGAGTCAATTTAAACCACCCCAAGCAAAACTGATAGTTTAAATAAGGCAGGTATTACTAATTAAAGTCACAATTAAGTAAGTAGGTAAAAAAAATCATAGACGAATACTAATTTTAATAGGAAAATCTAATTCTAACTCTAAATAAAAATTAATCAGTAAAGATACCAACAAATACTGATTTTAACAGGAAAGAATTATTCAAAATTTAAAGTAGAATCAGTCAATGTAACTAGTTCACGGAAATAAATTACAATGATGAAAAATTGAAGAACTCAGTGTCATAAACAGGAATATCTAGGGTTTGAGCATATACATGAAAAATAATCAAACATGTAAAGAGATAGAAAAATTCAACATTTAAAAGTTAAAAATCCTTTTGAAGAAACTCAGGACGAACCCTAGTTTTAGAAAAACCAAGGTAAATGGAAATCGAAACAGTTAACCAAAACAAAAGATTTTCCAGGGAAAACCAAATAATGCTCGAATCATTTCAGATTCTATATAAAAATATGAATTGATTCAAGCATTTGGAGAACTAGGGTTTCAAAACAATAGAGATAAAAGAAACACAATCAAGAACCATGGATTAAAACTAAAAAATAGGTGGAAATCAGTACTCAAAAAGGAAAATGGCCTTAGGTAAAGTAGTAAATAAATTTCAGACAATCAACCATGTTAAAACTCCTTGAGATCCCTTTAAGGATCTATGTAGTCAATCAGCCAGGAGGTATAGAAGATCGGTAATTCTAGAAGAATACAAAGAAACTCAATGGAAAGGAAGTCTTTTCCGGTGACGGAGATTAGGGTTAGGTTGAGTTTAGAGTGAACTAAAGAGATGAGGGAACAAAGGCGGCAGAGTGTAGTGAGAAATGGGCTAGGTTAGATGGGATCGTTAGAGATTATTTTGGTAAGAGAGGATAATGGTCGTTGATCTCAAAGATCGACGACCAAGATTAGAAGGGGAGTCTAGGTTGGGTCAAGTTTAATTGGTTTGGGATGGGTGGATTTGGACCGGTTTTAATTGAATTGGGATTGGAGGGGGGGTCTGATTCTAGGTTTAGAGTGTGGGCTGTTATTTAAATACCTATTTTACTAATTAAAATAATTTTAAAAATAACTAATGAAATGATAAAAAATGATTTTTTTCAAGCATGGAGGTGATATAAAATAATTATTCAATATTAGGAAAATATGAAAAATTATTTTCTGTATAGATAATGTAGTTATGCATATGCTGGGGCTAGTTTTGCAAAATATGTAATTATAGTCTTAAACATGCAAATATAATTATAAAAAATACAATTAAAAATATTTGAGCACTCATATGAATATAAACGATGAATTTAGATGATTAAATTATCACGTAATAATATGACGGATAATTTTGAATATTTATGTAATAAAAAATACAGAAATAAACAGATTTTGGCCCTTCAAAGATTTGTAGAAAAAATTGTAAATCACTTGTGCATGTTTGTAACTGTATGCACAATATTTTAAAAGTATGCATGCACATTTTAAAAATATATAAGGAAACAATTGGGTACCAACAGCTGCCCCTCTTTATCCGAAAAGGAAGAAAGAATATTCGGATAAAGAATTGATGACCAATTTTGACCGAGTGGGTGCTTTGACAAAATGGAGGCCGAGCTCTGGTCTCTGAGCTACCTACATATCCCTGATTTTACAGGAATCAGGTCATGTGTAGTTGTGGATTTACTGGCAGAATATACCAATGAAGTAATCACAAGAACAGACGCGAGACTTTGGAATGGGTGGAAAAATGGTTATTGTGAACGGTCAAAATTGAGATAATTTGAAAGAACTGGAGCGGGATTGCTCCTGTTGGGGTAGCAGTTGCTTGTCGGGTCACTTGCAAGTAAAGAGATACTACAAGTATATATATTTGTGCAGACATTTAAACATGATGCAGATTTCCTTCAGACCATGAAAAATGTCTTTGGATGGTTTTGGATGACGTCCTTAGACTATGATGTCTTGGGCCATAAAGTTTTCGTTGGGGGATTCGCATGCCATGAAATGATGTTCTCGCGCCATGAAAATGGTGCCTCCGAACCATGACGCCTTTGAATAATGATATGCAAATTTGAGATATTCTCATGCTGTGGCATGGTGTCTTCCGGCTGTGAGGATGGTTCTTTTAGACAATGACGCCTTTGGACAAGATGGCGATATTTCAGCCCATGAGATGCAATAATTATATTAAGCTAAAAACAACAAGACAAGGCTTAGTCTTGTGAGGTTGAGGGCAGAGCTTATCCCGAAAGAGGAGAAAATTGATAGTGCCAGAGAGATGGTGCTTAGTCTTAGTAAATAAAGGCGATGATTGTCCTTATGCAAATAGGAGGCAAAGCTTAGACTCATGCAAGATTCGGGACATGGCCTAGTCCCATGAAAATTGAAGGCAGAGCTTAGCCTTATGCAAAAATGGAGGCAGGGCTTAGCCTCATATAAGATTCTGGGCAGGGCTTAGTCCCATGTAGATGGAATTCAGAGCGTAGCCTTATGCAAAATAAGTGCAATTGCCTCATTTCAATAATATAAAAATAACTACCCGAAACTATACTAAATAAGATAATGTCACTAATGGCACTTGGCCTTATTACATTTAGAAAGCAAGTAAACCTAATCCATTTGGTCCCAGAAGGACCCTCTCCAGACTATATGCTCTTCTCGATCAATTCTCCTAGTTCGTGCAAGTTTAGTAGTAAGAATGCCCTTGCCAAATACCCTCATTGGTTTCCCTCAGCGTTCTAGGAATCGGTGACCGTCTTTCTCCTTTTCCATTCCAATTCCATCCGACTATACTCCAAATATTCCATCCTTTCACTGGATTTAATACCTCTTTCTTTCCACTCATTGATCATTTCCATGTCGGCCTTATGATACTCCATAGGCTCAGCTTAAGACTCGCGGATTCTTTTGCGCAATTTGTTGTATTTCACCTGTGCTTCGGCAACTTCATCTATAACCCTATTTCTTGGACCAACCCTTGGCTCGAAGATCCCCGTTATGTTATCATCCAACCATGAGGGGTAAAAGTATGTATAACCCTATGATATCGATCCGGCTCGATGGAATTCTTTTCCACGATAATCTTCAAGCTCCACATATGTTGAGCTTCATTCTTATATGGGATGGTGTCACCCTGAAAATTGGCTATGATGTGACTCACCTCAGTGACTCACTGTACGACTTGTCTCCTGTCTTCCTGTCTCATAACCCTAAGGGGAGCGCAAGGGTATATGCCCCTTAACCCAATCAGTACCAAGTAGGGAACATCCTTGGATCTGATGATGAACTCGTCGGTAGGGAACTATTCGAACATCCATTGGAACTGGTCCTCAGTCAGATTGTTGAAAAATTTCACCCATCTAATAGCATCGTTTGGTTGAGCAACCATCTCCAAAATATATGTCATTTTCTTGGGATGGTGGAAGCCGATATGATCATTCCACGGTCTTTGATGAAAGTCCTGACGGTATTGACCCTTTTGGAGATGTTCTAGTAGCCAAACTTGCAGCAGCAAATTGCAACTCTTGAAGAATCGGAACCCCTTCTCACAGTGTTCCAAGGCCCGATACATATCTGCAATGATCATAGGGCCAATGGTATATGTCTGGCCCTCGATCCCGTCCATCATAGTTTTTGCCACCATCGCCAGCCTGGTGTGGATTATTTCCCCTTGGATCAGGAATATTAGCATGCCCAAGAAACACACAATGAACATAAAGACCCTGCCTTGAATCCAACCCAAAGAGGTGATGGAGAATTCATCATCAAAAATGCGGTAAGACCTATTGTGACTGTATCGCTCATAGAGGAAATCAAAAGGTACATAAGAGTTTTTCAGGCACTCCAAGTCATCATTCTTCTTTAACCCCATCATCTTCAAAAATCCCCTAGTGGTGCGATTTTCTGGTGCCATCAAACCAGGGCTATCCCAAGGTAGCCCATCCAAAAGAGCGGTCATTTCTATGTTTCCGAAGCTGAATGCAACCCTTTCTTTGTCCCAGAACATGGTGGCAGCCTTGGTTAACATTTTGTTCAATTGAAGATCTAAGGTTCGTGGTAGCGCCGGACACTGCCGTTAGGCCAGCCAACTCAAATACTTAATTAAATCTCATTTTAATACTTTCGAAATCCAGTATTTTTCCTTCTTTATTAAGAAATTTTAGAAGATGTAGTTTCAAATCAAATTTAAAGTTGAACAGTTAATAAAATACTTCAAACCATCCCAGAACCCGATGTCACAAATGCATGAGCAACTACTGATAAGGAAAATGAATACAACATCCGACCGGAATACAGTGGACAGAAAGTAAATACAGTAAACTGGAAGGGACTACCCTAGCTGCGGGTCATCTCGAACAATGCAGCTCACCTTGTCCCAGAGTCATCCATGCTGCTACGCCCAGTATGCTGCTAGAAGTATATATACCGGTGCAACAAAAATGCATAGAAGTGTAGTATGAGTACGTAATAAATGTGTACTCAGTGAGTGTCCCGACTAATCCCGAAGGGGTAGAGATGAGATGGTCAACTCTGACACTCGATAATAGTCCAATAATTATTCATTCTTAGTATACATATTAAACAGTGGATTTATTTTACCAACATGATTTTAATCCAGATAGAGGAAACAAGTAAGCACATAATTCTTTCATAGGAAATTTCCACAATATCTTTTCATTTTTAACAAAATGATCTCGAGCCATAGTGAGGCGTGTAACAACTTAATTAAGTCCAGGCAGCAATACAAGCATGTGCAAATCATACCGAGGCGACGACCCGATGCAACAGAAATAAATGTGCACTTGCCGAGGGTCGACGACGCGCCTATAGATGCATCTATTAATCTGCCGAGGCGTTCGGCCCGTTCCAAAATAAACACACACAGACTGACAATCAGTCAAAAAGTCAACATGGAGCAATTATCCAAGAAAGGCCAATTCTCTTTAATAATTTGAGAAAATGAAGCTTAAGTCTTTTTAGAAATCCATTTATTAATTTCATGTGATCTATTACCCCGCTCGCGAATCATCCATGCGACGCAGTCAACATAAAATAAACAATCACCCTGCTCGCGAATCATCCATGCGACGCAGGTACACATAAGATACGTTCTCAGATAGCCAATTAGAATTTTATCAGGGAATAATTATCCAAATAAAACCAATTCTCTGTTTAACAATTCGGGAAATGATGTTTAATCTCTTTTTAAATTCATTTACAAATCAAAGGTGATTTAAATAATCTAAGTCATCAATGGGTTCATAATTTGTAACGACCCGACCGGTCAGTTTGAGTACTAGCACTCCGTTCAGCAGCTGAAGGCCATGAACAGCTTTATTTCAGGTATTATGACTTGTTCGCATGGTCAGAATTTAAATTCGGGAAGATCGAAGTTAAATTTAGATGAGAATTCTCATTTGAGAAGCTTAAAGTTGAAAGAATGAACTAGGATTGGATTTTTGAGTAAACGACCTCGGAATTGGGATCCGAAGGTTCCAGCAGGTTCGTATGATGATTTCGGACTTAGGCGTATGCCCGGATTGGGTTTTGGATAACCCGGGAGCATTTTGGCGCCTATGTGGAAGTTAGCATTTTAGAAGAAATTCTATAAGTTTGTCTTGAAGAGAATTTCAATGTTATCAAAGTCCGCTTGGAATTCCGAGACTGTGAATAGCTCCGTATAGTGATTTTGGACGTTGGGGCGCGATCGGAAGTGAATTCGGAGGTCCGTAGACCGTTTTGAGGCCATTTGGCTAAAGATAGAAAGTTGAAGGTTTTGGAGAGTTTGACCGGGGAGTTAACTTTTTGATATCGGGGTCAGAATCAAATTCCGAAAGTTGGAGTAGGTCCGTAATGTAAAATATGACTTGTGTGCAAAATTTGAGGTCAATCGGACGTGATTTGATAGGTTTCGACATCTGAAATAGAAGTTGGAAATCTTAAAGTTCATAAACTTGGATTTGGGGTGTAATTCGTGATTTTAGCGTTGTTTGATGTGATTTGAAGCCTCGGGCAAGTCCGGAATGTGTTTTGGGATAGGTCGGTATGTTTGGTTGGGATCCCGGGGGCCTCGGGTGGATTCTAGATGGTTAACGGATCAATTTTTGCCTTGAGAGAGTGGCTGGTTTGCTTGTATTTTTGCAGCAGAGTTTTACGCTATGCGATCGCATGAGAGGAGATGCGATCGCATAGAGCAAAAGTTGAGGGGCTGGAATTTGGCCTATGCGATCGCATACAGGCATGATGCGATCGCGGAAGAGGATTTCAGGGGCCTATGCGATCGCATGGCTTGGTGGTGCGATCGCATTGAAGGAATTTTGGGAGGCAGCCAAGTTGCTCTATGCGATCGCAGGGCTTTGTATGCGATCGCATAGAAGGTTTGCTGGGCAGTGTTGTTTTAAAATCCGATTTTTGGCTCATTTCATTTCATTTTCTTCCATGGGAGCGATTTTTGGAG
>MU693048.1:82046-97012 GCA_026770625.1 Nicotiana glauca
TTTGGGACTACGGGTTTGATTCCCGGGAGATCCCCCTGCACTTTTATTTTGGGACTATGGGTTCGATTCCCAGGATATCCCCCTGTACTTTTATTTTGGGACTACGGGACGATATCCCGGGAGATACCCCTGCATTTTATTTTGGGACTATGGGACGGTATCCCGGGAGATCCCCCTGCACTTTTATTTTGGGATTACGGGACGGTATCCCGGGAGATCCCCCTGCACATTGATGATTGGATTACGGGACGGTATCCCGGGGGAATTCTTTGATATTGATATGAGATCTGGTCTATGGGACGGTATCCCGTGAAATTCCTTGATATTGATATGAGATCTGGACTACGGGACGGTATCCCGGGAAGTTCCATTGGATAGTTGAGAAAAGGGCTACAGGACGGTATCCTGGAAGACCCTCGTCGGTATTCTTGAAATATTGCTATATTTACTCTGTTTTTCTGTTTTGTCTTGCAGTATTATATTTCATTGATCTGTCTTATCACTTTGTTGTGTTCATTAGTTTTCATCAGACTTCGATACTGTTTATCTCTTGCTATTTTATTGTTTCTGTCTCAGTAGGGCCCTGACCTTTCCTCCTCACTACCCAATCGAGGTTTGGCATAGCACTTACTGAGTACCGCTGTGGTGTACTCATGCTACTCTTCTGCACACTTTTGTTGTGCAGATCCAGGTACTTCAGGTCAGGCTTTCTATCAGTGATTCAGGCGATACATTCGGAGACTTGAGGTATATTCTGCCGCGTCCGCAAATCGAAGAGTCTCCTTCTACTCTAGCTTATAGTTAGCAGTTCCATTTCATGTGTTTAGTTGTGTAGACATTTCTGGATGTTAGAGCCGTGACTTATGTTCTTTTAGCCTGTGTTGCCCGTGGATTTTCGGGTCTTGGAGGTTACTTCGTTGTTTGGTATTTAAGTGTATGTGCCAGGCGGCAATTGTATACATTTTTCATGTTATTTAGTTTTTATTTTAAATTTCGAAATTGTTATTACTTCCGCAATGTGTTAGGCTTACTGGTCGTGAAGACTAGGTGCCGTCATGACGTGTTCACAATTGGTGAACTAGGGTCGTGACATAATTAATCCAAGTATAACATGCTGATGGGTCTTAACTACCCGGACAATAGCATAATAGTAGCTACGCACGGACTCTTGTCACCTCGTGCATACGTAGCCCCCACATATAGGAGCACACAATCATTCACTTCACCTATGGGGTAAATTCCCTCTCACAAGATTAGAAAGGAGACTCACCTCGCTCCGAAGCCTCAAAATCGGCATTCTATATTCTTCCGACGGCTTGAACTGACGCACAATGCACCAAAACTAGCCAATTAACGACAAACTAATGAGAACATGCTCAAATACTTGTTAACAATTCAAATTATGCAAATTCCGAACTTCGCTTAGTGAAATGACCAAAATGCCCTCGGGCCCACGTGCCCGAATTCCAAAATTTCTCAAAGATAAGGTTTACCCATGAACTCACGAACTCAAATATATGATTTTCTCTTAATTCCATACTCAAAATCATAATCAAAATCCAAAATTTCTAATTTCCTAGGTTTTCAACCAAAACCCCAAATTTACACTAATCTCCATGCTTAAATCCATACATAATTGATATATTTAACACAAAAGTGATGGGGATAACTTACCTTGACATTGACGACGAAAATCCCCTCCTTGAAGCTCTCCAAAATCTCCCCAAGCCATGAAAAATGAGAGAAATGAACTCCCAATCACGATTTTAAAACATGCCTACTGCCCAGCATTTTCGCTTCAGTGGAACCCTGTCCGCTTCTGCGGTCCCGCTTCTGCGGACCACTTACTGCTTCTGCAGCTCCCATCCTCTCCAGGCCTTCCGCTTCTGTAGTCCTGGATGCCCTCGCCCTCGTCCTTTTCTGCGGCTTCTGCGGGGCCGCTTCTGCGGTCCCATTTCCGCAGAAGCAGAAATACCAGATACCAGATCCCTTCAGTTATTCTTCAACTTCCAAATTTGATCCATTAGCCACCCGGAATCCACCTGAGGCCCCCGAGACCCCAACCAATCCCAAAACATATTACGGACTTGCTCAGGGTCTCAAATCACATCAAACAACGCTAAAATCATCAATCGACCCCCGATCCAAGCATTATGAACTTTGAACTTTCCAACTTCCACTTCCGATGTTTAAATCTATCAAATCATGTCTGATTGACCTCAAATTTTGCGCACAAGCCATATTTGACATTACGGACCTACTCCAACTTTTGGAATCAGATTCCGACTCCGATATCAAAAAATCAACCTCCGGTCAAACTTCCCAAAACCTCTAAATTTCTAACTTTAGCCAAATTGCTCCAAAAGGACCTACGGACCTCTGAATTCACTTCCGATCGCGCTCCCAACTCCAGAATCACCATACGGAGCTATTCCCAGACTCGGATTCCCAAACGGACATCGATAACACTGAAATGCAGTCCAAGCCAAACTAAAGAAATTTCTTCTAAAATGCTAATTTCCACAATAGGCGTGAAAACTCTCCCGGGTCATCCAAAACCCTAACCGGGCATACGCCCAAGTCCGATATCATCATACCAACCTGCTGGAACCTTCAGATCCGGATTCCGAGGTCGTTTACTCAAAAATCCAATCCTAGTTCATTCTTTCAACTTTAAGCTTCTCAAATGAGAATTTTCATTTAAATTTAACTCCGATCTTCCTGAATTTAAATTTCGACCATGCGAACAAGTCATAATACCTGAAACAATGCTGCTCATGGACTCAGACTGCTGAACAATGCTCTAGGGCTCAAAACGATCGTTCGGGTCGTTACATTCTCTCCCACTTAAACATACGTTTGTCCTTGAACGTGCTGAGAACTACACTGGAGTAGTCTGAAATCACTGTTTAGCATCTCATGCACCTTCCCGTGCTATCACAACTCAGTTGAGCACATTAGCTCGATAAGTTCTGAAGATACTCCTTTTTATTCAAGCAATTAAGCCTTAGAACCCAATTCCAACATCAGGAATTCTATGCCAGGCCTGTTTCCAACATAACATCACCGTATCAATCACTATAAGCTGTACTCAAACATGACTGCATAACTCTGCTGAATTCACACTTTGTATCACTTTACTGATAGGACCACAATGACATTTATGTTTGAATAAATCAAAATTCCACGAATCCGATGCTCCCATTGCACCTCATGACCTATATAGGTCTTACTCTAACTATTACAATACCGCCACGACGGATGAGATGCCAAAATTCATAATCAAATGCCGAGTCAACCAATCATCGAGTCTATACTCCTAACAAGAAACATTACCACATTCTGAACCAAATAATGATCTTCATACCTTAATATACTTCATATAATCATATTGCACTAATCCTAAGTCCCACAATCTCATCTTACCTAGTACGAACTGCTTAGGCAATAAGCCACTCCGAATGCGATCACAAGTCTCATATGACTCCACAATGTGCCAATAGCCTATCAATCCTAACACAACACAAACAGAAATCGAACTCTGGAAGTAATTACCTAACCCACGCACTAATACGGACTTCTCTTAGAAGATAAGAAGCGAAACACACAAAAATAGCATATAGAAAACCAGACTCGACATCACGCTATTGCGGCGCGCAACCCGATCTAAATGACATACCCATGGCGGCGTGCCACTCGATCCACACACAAATCTCACATAAGGAGATTGCACTTCGAGCTAAATCTACTCATTATAACAAAAATATCGAATTTCGATCGCAAGCACGCTAAGTGAATAATACCATCCCTGAGAAAACACATAGCGCCATAGGCTACAAAACTCAAGCACAACTGAGGTGCAATACAAGATCTGAATCTCAAGAGCCATTCTGCTCACATAACATCATTGACATGCGGAACATCAACACATAAGAATTTACTAAGTCATCTCACAACTCATACGGTGCAATACATCATTACCTGGAATAGTTGATGACAAAATAACACCTGGACTGTTCCTCCATAGGGAACACTCGCTGAAACGAACACAACTGGCCTGATATAAAGCCATGTTCACAAATAAATCAATCCGCCGATTTCTGATTGTACCAACTTGGCCAATGACCCTTCAAAGGTCCAAATTAACCCCGTTTTGCCTCATATCACGTAAAAATAACCATCATAACCGGACCAACCTCCTCGGTTCATAACCCAATAAACAAAGTGCCCTCCAGGCATAAATTCTCAAATTAATGATATTACCACATTACTCATACTTGGTTTAAATCTTAACCAATCAAGTGACTACATGTCACGCTTATAAAATCTTCCCGTGGGACACGCTCCCATAATCTTTAGAAATAAATAACGGGTCCGCACATCTAAACCATCGGTCGCACTAATGCTGAAAAGCAATCCAGAATCCTTAACCAGGGTGCAAAGCCTCTTTCACAACGCATCGTTCTCAGGTGACGCTGAATACAATACCAACTTACTTTAATCATTCAACCCTTTCATTGCTCATCCGAGCCCGTGACATCCTTGTCAACACCAAACTGCAACCTTGATCCTCACTTCGCATTTCCATGCTACTCAGTGCACCCAACATGACAACATACGATAGAACACGATTTTGTTTTTCATAACTCCGAATTCATTAATGTTCTCACATTTCATTATATAAGAACCTTGCACTTAACTAACTTCAGGAGAATCATAGCAATACACAGGTAATTTCCCATAACCGTAGAATATGCAAATCTGCAGGTAGTGGTCCAAGCCACCATAGCCCTTCCAGAATCCGCTTTCACTTAACAAGCCATAACAGAAGAATACCCTTGATAAATCATCAATCACAGCGGCCGATAGGACTCACACGTACCGCCACAAATCATACACATAACTCGATCATGCTGAATGAGATGATCACAGCCCCCAATATGCCAAATTCAACTATGGCTAATCAATCCCCTTCCTTCCAATTTATCCTTGATTGCTTTTGGAAATAATACTAATTCTCTTCAACGTATAACATACTCCCTCTACACTCCCCCGAGTGGCCTTGAATTGCGAGACCATGCTGTCTCAAATCTCATGAATTATTTCACATTTCTCAAATGCTACACCACAAGATAACACATCATAGAACATTGTGGGCACCTTCTTATAAGCTGCTGCAAAGCATGACTCTTAGTTGTACTTATAGGCTTGAAATTATTAGGTACCACACTTCATCTTTTGAGTTCCACTAGGACCGTTGCTGAGAGCCACCCACTCTGACTTGATCCCGAATATAATCAGCTCCCTGGATCTTCTAGCATATTAATACTCTCTCAGTGAAGCACCTGACATAGTCACTCCCATTTTAACCCGCTTCTATACAAGGCATAAATCTTGAATCTTTTCCCAAGTTTGAATATGAGCCAAGAAGGCTAACCATAGCACATCCTTAATAATTCCTCCACTCAATTTACTACTTATGGTCTTTTCTCATAGCTGAATTAATCCATCACTGTGCTAATAACCAGAAATCACGCAAGTAGTTAATCATATAGCCTAATCATAAGCGGTGGGACTCTCCCACTTAGCTTGAAGCCATCATTTCACCATTCTTGAGTTCGCCCGACCTTTTTACCCTTTATTGACATAACCTCCCGTCATAAGTTATCAAAATTTCTTGAAATCTTCCTGTAAATCCCCATCTTTCATATTCTGAATCATTAACCACGTTCGCACGACCGATCTCTTTGTTGAACAACCAATATAATTTTTTGCAGAAGCTTCGCCAACCACGCGACCGCTAACCTACTCACGGGGAATAACCTGCCTGTAGAAATCACCTCCTGACACCTTCCAATGCTGCTGCACGGTGTACAATCACCATGACATCAATAACCAAATCCTGAGTCCAAGCTCACTTTCTAGCTGCGTCGGTCCATTTAATCTTTGCGGACATCAATTAAATGTGTGGCAACACCCTTTCAAATTTTGAGTTATGCTACATCCTTCTTTATTTCAAGCATCTCCTTTCCATCATAGCAAATCTCCTGCCGCCTAACAATCAATGCTTCGAATTAAACCTATAGACTTTAATCACCAATCATTAAAATTCCCAAATCGATCCAAACTCTCCTTAGGGCGCGTAGTCTTCCTACTACCAAGCCCATATGCAACACCCGCCACTCTACCACTTTGGCGGAACTCATCTCCTTAATCGGTCACTCGACCTTGCTCCACATTCTTGGCCTTCTAGAAATTTTAAACACCACCTGACACTTCCCACATGTCCTTTCTCATACTTTGCTGCTCAATTGTTGCCTTAAATGAAATCTATCTTCGCTGCACTTGAACCCACTATTGCTACTAACTTTAAACTTTCCAAAGGTCATCTTTATCGAGCCATCAATATTAGAAATTCTGATTCGATCTTAAACCACCGCATCATGCGATATCTGACAGTTGTAATTCCAATACTAGTTCACAATATCCTCCCATAAAGGCGAATTGTAGCAGATTATAACATCGACAAACTTAGTACGTCCAATTAGGACGACAACACCCCAATGGAGAGGAGAACTCCACCACGTTTGCAATTAACACGTTTCATTACTTCCGCCAGTCCACTTCTGACCATCCTCGGTTCGTTTGACTTTCCCCTGCCAGGAATGAAATACTGAATCCCTTGATTACACACTGAGTAAACCTCCTTTCAATTCATTCACTGCCCCAACACATGGGCAACATCCTACCATTACAACAACGCTGCAGAATAATCGCTCATAAGCATCATGGCAACGTGTGCTTAGCCTCAAGGCTCTTAGAAGTTCTGTTACTGATCTGAAACTATATAATATCCCTCTGTAATGCGACTATAATAGTCCAATTAACTATATCAAAAAAATCACCCCGCACCACATTTGTAGTGTCATTTGAATTCTTCAACTTTCAATTTATAACAAGCACTCGCGTAAGATTGAGTAGGAAGAAATCAGAGGCAAAAACCTCAAAGGAAATCGAACAGCACAATAAGTAAATCAAGAAGGGAAGTACTCCTAACTGTCCTGCAACCTCCTGAGGATAAGTACAAACGCCGCGGTACCGATCCGCGAGACTCTACTAGACTTGCTTATGACCCGTGAGACCGATGGGAACCTAGTGCTCTGATACCATGTTGTCACAACCCAAAATCCACTAAGGGTCGTGGTGGCGCCAGACACCGCCGTCAGGCCAACCAACTCAAATACTTAATTAAATCTCATTTTAACACTTTTGAAATCCAGGATTTTCCTTCTTTATTAAGAAATTTTAGAGGATGTAGTTTCAATTCAAATTTAAATGTTGAACAGTTAATGCAATACTTCAAACCATCCCAGAACCTGGTGTCACAAGTGCATGAGCGACTACTGATAAGGAAAATAAAATACAACATCCGACCAGAATACAGTGGACGGAAAGTAAATACAGTACACTGGAAGGGACTAACCTAGTTGCGGGTCGTCTCAAACAATGCAGCTCACCAAGTCCCAGAGTCATCCATGTTGCTATGCCCAGTAGGCTGCTAGAAGTATATATACATGTGCAACAAAAATGCACAGAACTGTAGTATGAGTACGTAATCAACGTGTACTCAGTGAGTGTCCTGCCAAATCCCGAAGGGGTAGAGACGAGATGGTCAACTCTGACACTCTATAATAGTCCAATAATTATTCATCCTTAATATACATATTAAATAGTGGATTTATTTTACCAACATGACTTTAATCCAGATAGAGGAAACAAGTAAGCACATAATTCTTTCATAGAAAATTTCCACAATATCTTTTCATTTTAACAAAATGATCTAGAGCCATAATGAGGCATGTAACAACTTAATTAAGTCCGGGCAGCAATACAAGCATGCACAAATCATACCGAGGCGACGACCCGATCTAACAGAAATAAATATGCACTTGTCGAGGGTCGACGACGCGCCTATAGATGCATCTATTAATCTGCCGAGGCGTTCGGCCCGTTCCAAAATAAACACACACAGACAGACAATCAGTCAAGAAGTCAACATGGAGCAATTATCCAAGAAAGGCCAATTCTCTTTAATAATTTGAGAAAACGAAGCTTAAGTCTTTTTAGAAATCCATTTATTAATTTAATGTGATCTATTACCCCGCTCGCGAACCATCTATGCGATGCGGTCAACATTAAATAAACAGTCACCCTGCTCGCGAATCATCCATGCGACGTACGTACACATAAGATACGTGCTCAGATAGCCAATTATAATTTTATCGGGGAATAATTATCCAAATAAAACAAATTCTCTATTTAACAATTCAGGAAATGATGCTTAATCTCTTTTTAAATTCATTTACTAATAAAAGGTGATTTAAACAATCCAAGTCATCAATGGGTTCATAATTAATCCAAGTATAACATGCTGATGGGTCCTAACTACCCGGACAATAGCATAATAGTAGCTACGCATGGACTCTTGTCACCTCGTGCGTACGACGTACGTAGCCCCAACATATAGGAGCACACAATCAATCACTTCACCTATGGGGTAAATTCCCCCTCACAAGATTAGAAAGGAGACTCACCTCACTCTGAATCCTCAAAACCAGCATTCTACATTCTTCTGAAGGCTTGAACCGACACACAATGCACCAAAACTAGCCAATTAATGACAAACTAATGAGAACATGCTCAAATACTTGTTAACAATTCAAATTATGCAAATTCCCAACTTCGCTTAGTGAAATGATCAAAATGCCCTTAGGCACACGTGCCCGGATTACGAAATTTCTCGAAGATAAGTTTATCCATGAACTCACAAACTCAAATATAAGATTTTCTCTTAATTCCATACTCAAAATCGTAATCAAAATCCAAGATTTTTAGTTTCCTAGGTTTTCAACCAAAACCCCAAATTTATACTAATCTTCATACTTAAATCCATACATAATTGACATATTTAACACAAAAGTGATGGGGATAACTTACCTTGACATTCACGACGAAAATCCCCTCCTTAAAGCTCTCCAAAATCGCCCCAAGCCATGAAAAATGAGAGAAATGAACTCCCAATCACGATTTTAAAACATGCCTACTACCCAGCAT
This sequence comes from Nicotiana glauca, assembly GCA_026770625.1. Classification (NCBI taxonomy): domain Eukaryota; kingdom Viridiplantae; phylum Streptophyta; class Magnoliopsida; order Solanales; family Solanaceae; genus Nicotiana; species Nicotiana glauca. The sequence goes on from MU693048.1 coordinate 91,161, forward strand.
TTTCACTTCAGCGGAACCCTGTCCGCTTCTGCGGTCCTGCTTCTGCGGATCGCTTGCCGCTTCTGCGACTCCCATCCACTCCAGGCCTTTCGCTTCTACGGTCTGCCTACCGCTTCTGCGGTTGCGCATCAACGGATCAAGAGTCGCTTCTGTGGTCCTGGCTGCCCTCGCCCTCGTCCGCTTCTGTGTGGCCGCTTCTGCGGTCCCATTTCCGCAAAAGCGGAAATACCAGATACCAAATCCCTTTAGCTATTCTTCAACATCCAAATTTTATCCGTTAGCCACCCAAAATCCACCCGAGGCCCCCGAGACACCAACCAACCCTACCAACCAATCCCAAACCACATTACGGACTTGCTCGGGGTCTCAAATCACATCAAACAACGCTAAAATCATCAATCGACCCCCTATCCAAGCTTTATGAACTTTGAACTTTCCAACTTCCACTTCCGATGTTAAAACCTATCAAATCATGTTCGATTGACCTCAAATTTTGCGCACAAGCCTTATCTGACATTACTGACCTACTCCAACTTCCGAAATAGGATTCCGACTCCGATATCAAAATGTCAACCTCTGGTCAAACATCCCAAAACCTCCAAATTTCTAACTTCAGCCAAATTGCTCCAAAAGGACCTGCGGACTCCGAATTCACTTACGATCGTGCTCCCAACTCCAGAATCACCATACGGAGCTATTCCCAGACTTGGAATCCCAAATGGACATCGATAACACTAAAATGCTCTCCAAGCCAAACTTAAGAAATTTCTTCCAAAATGCTAACTTACACAATTGGCGCCAAAACTCTCTCGGGTCATCTAAAACTCGAACCGGGCATACGCCCAAGTCTGATATCATCATACGAACCTGCTAGAACCTTCAGATCCCGATTCCAAGGTCGTTTACTCAAAAATCCAATCCTAGTTCATTCTTTCAACTTTAAGCTTCTCAGATGAGAATTTTCATTTAAATTTAACTCTGATCTTCCTGAATTTAAATTCCGACTATGCGAAAAAGTCACAATACCTGAAATAAAGCTGCTCATAGCCTCAAACTGTTGAACGATGTGCTAGGGCTTAAAACGACCGGTCGGGTCGTTACATGGACTCCTTTTACCTAATTTTGGTCACTTGAAGGAAGATCACGCCACCAATCTAGCAAAAGTGAAGGTATGCAAAGGACCATACCGAACCTGGGGTCTTCATGCCTCATTTCTACAAAACAAAAGATAGTTAGGCCATTTTTCCCTCCAGGTTCATTTGTTTATACAACAATGATTAGCATATTGGCACTTACTTCTCCAAATTAATGCACACAATCGTTGTTGCATCTGTTGGGATGATGAAAACCCTGATGGACTTTTTGGTGAGGCTTGTCTTAAAGGGTCATTATGCGAATAACATATTAACCCGGCTAAGTTTGGCCATCATGCATGCAAAATTGATCAGAGTAAGGTTATTATAGAGGTCTAGACTGGGACCCTCAAGCGGACAACTTGAGGGAGAAAGCCACAGAAACATCGAACGCATCGCTAATCGACTAGTTTTACTACAAATACGCCTTTTCGAATTTAAAAGGGTGATATATAGGAAGAGCGCAAACACTCATCATGCGTTGCTATAGGATTGATTACGCACGAATGGAATATGGTGTTGAGCATGATTTATGCAACAATAAATATCATGTTGTCAAGTATATGAATGTAAAAAATGATAAATGCGGTATTTAAATAATTGAAGGAAAGTTACAAAAGGAAAACAAGGAAACAAGACAATTTAGGAAAGAAAAGAAATCATAAATGCTTGAAAATAAGTAATTAAATCCAAATACGGGGGAAGGGAAAGGTTGTATCAACAATATAAAGCATGCTTGGGACTAATTCACAAAACAAGTTCGTTACGGTAAGAGCCTAAAATATCCCCAGCTGAGTTGCCATGCTGTCATGCCATATTTTTCCTAGCAGAGTCTGGGGTTCGACATTCATTAGGAATAACTCGTTTCCTTTTGGGAATTAGGTATTTGAATTTGAAGAGTCGCCACCTAACGGATTTAAGGTCCGGTAGGCACCCCAAGCGAGTAACTCATAAAACCATGTTGCATTACCAGAGATTTGGGTAAGGGCTAGAAATAACATTGAGGGAAAGGTGTTAGGAACCCCTCGCGGTCCACAACGGTGGGTCCCAGCCGAACATAAATTATGTGAATTAGTCATTAAAGAGACTGAGCACATAAATACATAAAGTTTATTCAGACAGGGTAAGGGGGGTCCTAGGTTTGTTGGCCTATAGGATTACATCTGTACAATACCCAGTAAGTCTTTCTCAAATAGAGGGGTTACACATGGCATTAGCGCAGAGGTCATCATATCCTTTAATACCCAATTACCCTTCCCTTGGTCACAGCCTAAAGCATTCTAGCAACCTTAAGATGTATCCTATGCGTGCATTCCCGTCCATTTACTTATATAGTCCCGGAGGTATTTAGGACTTCTAGGTATGGTGGATCTAGACTCTCCTACAGTAATTAAAAGGAGAAAATTCTAGGCGACAAACAGAACACATAGGATTTGACCAAAGATAGAATAGTCAAAAGGCTCACATTTTACATCCACATATAGAGCAAGCAAGTGCCCATCTCAAACAGCTAATTTCAAATGTTTTAGAGAGGTCCAAGAACAAGTAGGTGAGCATGACAAGCAGAGAATATGTAGCATTAAGTTAAGGCAAAGCGTTAAATACCTAATCAGTTTGCCTACTGATTTTAGAATATGTATCTGGGCAGTTCACAAATAAGCACGGCATAGTTTCCAGTTTTTATAAGATTTTAATTACCTACAGGCTTTCTTAGGCGGAGATACCCTTTAAATATGTTGTCTAAAATGTAATCAGGATCAATTTAAAACAAAGATTTTTGAACTTATCAAGTCCTATATATATGCTTGTCTAGGTGCTGAAGATTACGGAGCTGGTTTACATACATTTAATACTAGAACATTATATATAGGTGTTAGGATTGCTCTTAAACAGGATAGTTACTGATTTATGCAATGTAGACATGGTTTTAAAGCGAATGCAATAACAGTCCTAAAGCAGGATCTCTAATGCACATAACGAATGAACGTTTTTGTTAAGCAGGATTATATAGTAATTTAATAACTGAACTTCTAGGTGATCATGATTATGCAGAAGCAGAATTTCGTAATAAATGAGGTGATGAACATATAACATATTTTCTACTATGCCAAACAATCCTAAAATCATGGTTTCTAAAGCAACTAAACATAATAAACCTAAGGCATGATTTCTATTGCAGGTAAACATAATAAACCTAAAGGCATAAGTTCTACCCGATTTCCTTCGCAAAAATCAAATAAGAATCCCCTCCCTTTCACTATTTACCTTAATATCTATTTACACAGATTATTATTATATACCATAAATGAATTACATAATGAATAAAAGTTAGACTATAGGTAGCCATAAATAGGCCCACAGTGAACCTAGAAATACTAGGTCTTCAAACAGTCCTAGATGCCATAGTCTCATGATGTCCAATAAGGGCGTCAAAGTTCCTATGGGCCTCAGGGACCCCGAAGCATGCTCATACCAAGATCTTTCTAAATAGGAGAGTAGTTATGTGTAGTTTGGAAAGGCCAGCCCCAGTGTGCCAAAGTTCGAAAGAAATCTCATGGATTCCTAGGCAGTACACACACAGGACGGGCAGAACTTAAGTAATCTAGGAGGAGAAGTGAGAGTGCTTGACATAGTTGATTTTTTAAAATAGTATAGAGATAAAATCTTTAGCAGTGAAAATACTTTAAGGGTAGTAATAGTTTGGAGAAACAAATTAGGACTGAAAAACATGTTGAAAACCTTTTGAGGGAAAGGAAGGTTCAACAAACAACAACATAGTCATAAAAGCATCACATTGCCCAGTTTCAACTTCACTTTGTCAATCAGTTCTAGATGTACAAACAATTACACAAAAGCGAGCAGGGGTTGGAAACACAAGACACTTGAAACAGAAGCACATACGAAGAATGGTGAAAGCAGTCATGTTAGTTAATAAAGCAGCCAGGAATATTGGTTTAAGATCATAATTACAATCATACTTAGTGATAAGCATGCTATTCAAGACCACACAAGACTTAACCATTGCAATAAACATGTTGGCTAAACACGGTGAGACATAAGTCTAGATACTGAGGCAATCATGCTGAAGAATATAGGAAGAACCATAAAGATTCAATCACACAAAGTAGCCATACTAGTTGGGGTCCATAAGTAGTCATGCTAATTGAAATACAGAAAAGGCATGGATTCAACAGAAAGTAAAGCAACATACAAGAAAGCACATAGGTTTAAGCTTCATAACATGATGAATGGCATTAGGAATGAAAATATACCAGTTAAAGATAGCAAAACAGAAGATGAAAGTGTGCAGAACTCAGTGATCTAGCCCTGGCTTTTAGCCGGCTAGACAACGTAGTGAACACAAGTAGAAGAAATGTTTTAGTGAGAGCAAAGTTATTGTGTGTGTGTTTCTTAAGTGTTGTCCGTGCCTAGAAGAATCAGAATGATAGTATATATAGCACTTAGTGAGGTAAAATCAAATAAGGTAAAAAGTGAATAATAGTTCATAAAATAAGGGTAATCAGATAAATTAATGGGTTAATTGGAGATTTGACCAATCAATTCATACAAAAAATCTAGGAGTGGCCCCCCAGAATAGGGAGAGTCAATTAACGGTATAAATTAGGGCTCAAATAATGTAAGAAATCAATCACATATCATATAGGAGTTAATTAAACCCACCCCAAACCAAATTGATAGCTTAAATAAGGCAAGTATTACCAATTAAAGTCACAAATAAGGAAGTAGGTAAAACAATATACAGAGGAATACTGATGTTAATAGGAAAATCTAATTCTAACTCTAAATAAAAATCAATCAGTAAAGATACCAACGAATACTGATTTTAATAGGAAAGAATTATTCAAAATTTAAAGTAGAATCAGTCAATATAACTGGTTCACAGAAATAAACACAATGGCGAAAAATTGAAGAACTCAGTGTCATAAACAAGAATATCTAGGGTTTGAGCATATACAATATTTGAAAATTAATCAAACATGTAAAGAGATAGTCAGATCCAACATTTGAAAGTTAAAAATCCTTTTGAAAAGAAAAGATTCAACTCACGACGAACCCTAGGTTTAGAAAAAAAAAGGTAAATGAAATCGAAGCAGTTAACCAAAATAAAAGATTTTCAAGGGAAAACCATATAATGCTCGAAGAGTTTCAGATCTACAAAAAATCAAAAAAGATTCAAGCATTTAGAGAACTAGGGTTTCAAAACAACATAGATGAAAGAAATGCGGTCAAGAACCATGGATTCAAACTAAAAAATAGGAGGAAATTAGTACTCACAAATGAAAATTGCTCTAGGCAGACCACTAAACAAATTTCGGACAAATAACTAGGTTGAATCTCCTTTAAATTCCTTTAAGGATCCATGTAATCAATCAACAAGGAGGTATAGAAGGCGGTAATAGTCGAAGAATACACAAAAACTCCATGGAAAGGAAGTCTTCACCGGTGACAGTGATTAGGGTTAGGTTGAGTTGAGAGAGAACTAAAGAAATGAGGGAACAAAGGCGGTGGAGCGTAGTGAGAAATGGTCTAGGTTAGGGGGAGGGTCATTTGAGATTATTTTAGTAAGAGAGGATAAGGGTCGTTGATCTCAGAGATCAACTGCCGGGATTAGAAGGGGGATCTGGGTCAGGGCAGGTTTAATTGGTTTGGGCCGAGTGGATTTAGGCTGGTTTTAATTTAATTGGGATGGGGGGGGGG
>MU693048.1:106653-132681 GCA_026770625.1 Nicotiana glauca
AACCTTTCGAAAACCATCCCAGAACCCGGTGTCACAAGTGCATGAGCGACTACTGATAATGAAATGAAATACAACCTCTGTCCGGAATACAATGGACAGGAAATAAATAATCAAAGTACAGAAAGGAACTATACTAGCTGCAGGTCGCCTCACCATTTGCAGCTCACCTAGTCCCCTAATCGTTCGTGCTGCTGCGCTCAGTAGGCCGCTAAAATGAAGTATACCTGTGCAACAAAAATGCACAGAAGCGTAGTATGAGTACGTAATCAACGTGTACTCAGTGAGTGTCCCGCCTAATCCCGAAGGGGTAGAGACGAGATGGTCAACTTTGACACACTCTAATGGTCCAACGGTTATTTATTCTCAATATACATATCAACAGTGGATTTATTTTCTAGCATGATTTTTATCCAAATAGAGGAAACAAGTAAACACATAATTCCTTCATAGGAAATTTCCAAGGTTTCTTTTCATTATTAACAATATGATCTCGAGCCATAATGAGGCATGTAACAGCTTAAATAAATCCAGGCAGCAATAAGTAAACACGTAGTCTTTCATAGGAAAATTTCCCCCAAATTTCTCTTTAAACATAATCCAAATATGTTTAAGCCACAAAAAGGGCAACAATAACTTAATCAAGTTCAGGCAGCAATACAGGCATGCGCAAATCATTCCGAGGCGACGGCCCGATCCAACAGAAATAAATGTGCACTTGCCGAGGGTCGACGGCGCGCCTATAGATGCATCTATTAATCTGCCGAGGCGTTCGACCCGTTCCAAAATTAACACACACAGACAGATAAATCAGTCAGGAAGTCAAAGTGCAGCAAATATCCAAGAATGGTCAATTCTCTTTATTAATTTGAGAAAATGAAGCTTAAGTCTTTTAGAAAATCCAATTACCAATTTAATGTGATCTATTACCCCGCTCGTGAATCATCCATGCGACGTGGTACACATAATATACATGCTCAGATAGCCAACTAGAATTTTATCGAGGAATAATTATCCAATTTAGCAAATTCTCTGTTTAACAATTCAGGAATGATGTTTAATTTCTTTTAAATTTTATTATTAACCAGAGGTTGTTTAAACAATTCAAGTCATTAATGAGTCCATAATTTATTCAAGTATAGCATGCTTTCTGGGTCCTAATCTACCCAGACAATAACATAATAGTAGCTACGCACGGACTCTCGTCACCTCGTGCGTACGTAGCCCCCACAAATAGGAGCACTTAATCATTCACTTCACCTATGGGGTAAGTTCCCCCTCACAGAATTAGAAAGGAGACTCATCTCGCTCCTAAGACTCGAAATCGGCATTCTACATCCTCCCGAAGGCTTGAACTAACGCACAATGCACCCAAACTAGCCAATTGACGACAAACTAATAAGAATATACTCAAATACTTGTTAACAATTCATATTATATGAATTACCAACTTTGTTTAGTTAAATGACCAAAACGCCCTCGGACTCACGTGCCCGGAATCCAAATTTTCTCTAAGGTAAAGATTACCCATGATCTTAGGGTCTCAAATTTATAATTTTATCCTAATTCCATATTCAAAATCGTGGCTAAAATCCAAGATTATAATTTTCTTGGTTTTCAACCAAAACCTCAATATTTACTCTAATTTCCATGCTTAAATCCATATATAATCAATGTATTGAACTTATAATAGGTGGGAATAACTTACCTTAACATTGATGGCAAATATCCCCTCCTTGAAGCTCTCTACAATCGCCCCAGGCCATGAAAATATGAGAGAAATGAACTAATTCACGACTTAAATTAAGCTTCTGCCCCAGTCGTTTTCCGCTTCTGCGCAATATTTTCGCACCTGCGGTGTCCGCTTATGCGGCCATTTAGTCGCTTCTGCGATCCTGGGCTCAGCCTCACATTTTCGCTTCTGCGATTACCTCCTCCGCAGATGCGGTCCCGCTTCTGCGGAATCTGGACCGCATCTGCGATCCTAGAGCCTCAGTTCAAAAACCACTTCTGCGGTCCACCCTATCGCCTCTGCGGGGCCGCTTCTGCGGTCCCATTTCCGCAGAAGCGAAAATACCGGACACCAGCAACTCAGCTCTTTCAAAAATCAAATTTTGATCCGTTAACCACCCGGAATCCACCCGAGGCCCTCGGGACCCCAACCAAACATACCAACCAATCCCAAAACACATTCCGGACTTTCTCGAGGCTTCAAATCACATCAAACAACGCTAAAATCATGAATTACACCTAAAATCCAAGTTTATGAACTTTAAGATTTCCAGCTTCTATTTTCGACGTCGAAACCTATCAAATCACGTCTGATTGACTTCAAATTATGCACACAAGTCATATTTGACATTACGGACCTACTACAACTTCCGGAATTTGATTCCGGCCCCGATATCAAAAAGTCAACTCCCCGGTCAAACTCTCCAAAACTTTCAACTTTCTATATTTAGCCAAATGGCCTCAAAATGGTCTACGGACCTCCAAATTCACTTCCGATCGCGCCCCCAACTCCAGAATCACTATACGGAGCTATTCACAGTCTCGGAATTCCAAACGGACTTTGATAACATTGAAATGCTCTTCAAGCCAAACTTATAGAATTTCTTCTAAAATGCTAACTTCCACATTAGGCGCCAAAACGCTCCCGGGTTATCCAAAACCCGATCCGGGCATACGCCCAAGTCCGAAATCATCATACGAACCTGCTGGAACCTTCAGATACCGATTCTGAGGTCGTTTACTTGAAAGTAAAATCCTAGTTTATTCTTTTGACTTTAAGCTTCTCAAAAGATAATTCCCTTCCCAAATCAACTCCGAATTTCCCGAAATTAAATTCTGACCATGCGTACAAGTCATAATACCTGAAATGAAGTTGTTCATGGCCTCCGACTGCTGAATGAAGTGCTGGTACTCAAAATGATCGATCGGGTCGTTACAGCTGTAGTTCACCTAAAAGAAAGGCATTGGCACCTACTTCAAGCTAACACACACACATGGGAAGCAAGCTCTAGCTTTGACAAAATCAAAGGCAGTAGTTGGTTGTGCACATGGGTAGCAGTTTGCTTTCTGTCACGCCCCAACCTTGGGGAGTGCGACCGGCGCTCAACCGAGTGAACCCGATCGAGCAAGCCTATTAGCCACTTTCTACCCAACTCACTTATGACCAAGAGAAGATGCACTTTCATTGATTAGAAATATATATATACATATATATATATATATATATATGCACATTACTAAGCCATTTCATTAGTTACATCACTATTAAGTTCCCAAAATACATATACTTTTAGATCTAGTGGAACATGAGTCCAAAACACAATAGATAGTAAGTTGAGCCTCCCAATACCCCTGTATAACCCACACAATATCTACGGAGCCTCCAATTAGATAAAAAAGGAAGTGCTATGCAAGTGCCGACAGTAAGGCCTCGGCTGTACCTCAAAACGTGGAGATTATACAAGCAAAAGATGCATTACATGGCCCCGGGATGAAATGGTACTTACCAAAACTACTGGGAAGGTGAAGGCAAAGCACCGCTAGGTGCGATCAATATTGTCGGCTATAGAACCACCTACATCTGTTAAAAGATGTAGCGCCCCCGACAAAAAGAAAGTTAGTACTGTCGAATAGTACTAGTATATAAAGCTAAAACACCATCTTTATAGAATGAACAATTAGACACGGAGGAAAATTTTCATGATGTACAACAAGAACTTTCCAACAAATATGGAAAACATCAACAAAGGATTACAAGTCTCCGGTTAAATTTCTATTTTTATTAAGTGGATAATCTCAGCGCCATGTGCCAAAACCCACAATACCACTGTGTTCCTACACGGATTCCGATCAAGGCCTAATCGACTAGGCCATTTCCCTTGAGACGTCAACCAAATTCACAAATCCAAATCAATCATTTCGAGTACAATCTCTAACATGTGTGCGGCATGGCGTCCGATCACAGCCCCATCAGCTAGTCCATCTCCCTTGAGACGTCAACCAAATCCACAATTCCCTATTTTAATACATTGGCACAAGTTGCTTTACATACTAATTCATTCTTGGCACTTGTCTGCGTTTCATAATTCAAATTTTCCTTTTTACATATTCAATAACAAGGAAGCCTATCTGTAAGGCATTTTCACACACAAGGGAAAAGCTTGGAAATTCTAAGCACATAGATGCTTTTCATAAAAATTGGCACAACAATCTGTATTCAATTTCTTTGACATTAATTCTTAGCCTTTCTCAATATATATTCCACATTTGTAAATGTATTCACAAATTGCATGATGACATGATTAACATTTAGAACAATTATTGACCATAAATCTTTCAACACAACACATTTGGGCAATGATTTTGGTATGATCAATTTAGGAACTTGCATCAATTACACAAACACCAGGGGTTCGATTCTAAGAAGAAATAGGTTTAGCCATACATACCTCGAAAGCTTTCCATAAATTCTTACGATAAATTCTGGAACTCTTAGTAATTTCAATCTATTTAATGAGCATTAAAAACTGAACTAAATTTTAGAGAAATGATCAGGACTCTAGCTCTTTTAAACAAATCATCAAGCACTAAGTATGCATTATGATTTTATGTCCTTTTTTGTGTGAAAGATTCTATCATCCTGCACCCCATTCATTACATTTTTAGCTAACAATCTCCCCCTACTGTTTTATAATAAATGCATGCAAGGTAATCCATCCTTATACCCATGATCCCACTTACTACTTTTTCCATCATTGGAAGAATTTCCAAAATTTAGAGCTAGGGCATAGATTTTTACCTCATAGGAAGAAGAATTAGTAGTCTTTACTTGATAATCTTAAAAGATTAAGCAATGTTTGAGGAGTGATTAGGTGAGGATCACTTTCTCCTTCTAAAACTCTTTCTCTCACTCGAAAGGTAGTAGAAAATAGCACAATATGGTCTAATGAGGTGTTTTTAATGGGATGAGGTCGGGTTTTAAAAGTTAGAAAATAGGAGCCCCGACATAATCTACGGTCGCATATGTAACCGCATGACTGATATGCAGCCCACAAAGGGACTGCAAAAATAGCCCTCAAGGGCTTGAATCTTCTACCCGTGTATGCGACCAATATGCGATCCACTTACCTGTTCTACGGTTGCATAATGCCCAGCAGAACTACCATTCGCAAAAACCCCAAGGAGGTTATGTGACAACTATGCAGCCCACATATCGATTATGCGATTGCATAAAGGCCGCATAGTTGTGCTAAAAATTTTCCAACCTTCTGTTTCACTCTGCGGCAAATATGCAGTCCACATAATTATTTTACGGTCGCATAATGGGCTGCAGAAATGCGCTCTTCTGAAAAATATTTTTCCTTAACTTTTTAATGCACAAATCGATCCAAAAATTTCGAACCGCGAGAAAGATCGCGGCAAAGAATTTTATAAATTTCTAACGCATATTCCTAACTTGGAATACGAGATTTCGAGTTTTTGTGTAAAAATTTCACGGGGCCTTACACTTTTGTTCAAATCTACCAGGTGGTTACTAGAACGTTTTTGGAGCCTTATTTCCATTATCTTAGCATGATCTATCATGATCCTAATAGTTGGGGGATGTCAACTATACTAGGCTAAAATAGTGGGCTATGTGGAAAAAATATTTAAGCCTAAGAGCGACAAGTGTAAAGGGAATGGGCTGTCACATGTTCTATAAGTGTACAACACCCTTATAATTGTATAAGTCTACATTTTTGAATTTGGAAAGATTTTCTAATTCTATTTCCAAGAGTAAAAACTCATAAGCCTAAGAGTAGTCTTGTTAGAAAATCTGAGGGTCAAGAGTTATATTCTTGTACACGACATTGTATGTTAAGTTTGAGCTTCTTTGTATGCTCGAGTTAAATACAAAGTTGGGAAAAGATTTTCATGTATATTGTGCCTTTTGATTGTGTTTATTTTATTTATTTATTTTTCCTTTACTTGAATTCATTGCCTAAATTATTTATAAACTTACTACGTTAAAAGCTGGCTACAAATATTCTAAGTCCAAAGTTACTGGAATTTTTGCTAAGTGTTCTGGAAAAGCTTAGTTGGGCATGCGGCTTGGCTACTGCACAGGCTGGTTTTGGGTAGAAAAAAATAGGCCCGTCAAAACTAGTATCAAAGAGAAGTAGGTTAGTGACGGAGACACAACGACCAGTAGAATATTTCGTGGTCTTGTTTAAGAACATGGCCGGTGGTAACAATGAACTGTAGTAGAGACTAACAAAACTAGAGGCATTGATTGGCCATATCCCTGAAGGTGGCGAAATTCATACCCTTGTGATAACGCTTTCCTACCTTGAAGAAGAATTGGCAAGTCTAAGTTAAGAGAATACAGATCTAAAAAGAGAGACAGTGAGGTTGCGTCGTGTTGTGGGCGAGGATGCTCCTCAACGTGGTGTTGATCCTCTCAAGGTAACAATTCTTGAACCTTTGAATTGGATAATGTTCTTTGGGATGTTGAAAAATAGTTTCATATTATTTATGTGCAAGATTAGAAGAGGTGAAGATGAAATTACAGGTAGACCAAAGTTTGAGTTGTGGGAGAGGCTTAAAAAGGAGTCGACGGATCAGTTCCTTCCTAGAAATACATCTTGGATTTCGAGAGACAAGCTGAAAAAGTTGAGGCAAACGTGACCAGTGAGGGCCAATGTCAATGATTTTACTTCTTTGACACCGAGCATAAGCAATATGTCGGAAGAAGATAAATTGCACAACTTTATGAGCGGGCTAAAACAGTGGGCATAATTGGTGTTGGGTAGATAGAATATTTAAAACCTCGCAAGTGTTGTGGCGACAGTCGATGCATCGGGTAATTTTCACTTGGGTAAAGAGACTTCTGCTTCAAAGTCCAACGACGAAAAGAAGGACAAGGCAAAGGAGTGGATGAAATATTAGAATAACAATGCTAATGAATACAAGTGGAAGAGAAAAAAAGGGGCTGGAATGTCAAAGAGTAAGGAAAAAGGCAACTAATTCAGTGACTGTTTCGTTTGTGATGGACTGCCCAAAGAAGGTAATGTTGAATGCAGTGACTATTGCGGATAAGAGGAACATGCTTTTGTGGTAGTGACTAGTGAAAAATAACTTGATATGGTAAATGCAATTGTGGCAGCCAAGAAAGGATGCCAAGGGACATTGCTTGTCAACCCCTTAAGACTACAAATTTTGTTGGCCTCGATGAGGATGTCGAGTTTCAAATGGTGATGGCTGTTTGTTAGGGGTCCTCCTATTTGTGCTTGGCTTGAAAACAAGAGTATGTTCATGAGGCAGCAGGAGTGTTGGAATGCTAAGGTGTTCGAGCTAACACCAAGGCACAAGGAAAAACAGGCATGTGATGTCCAAAGATTTGTGGGAGGTAAGACAGCTTGGCAAAGGCTTGACAAGAGAGATGCATGGTGAGGTTGACACTATGGCGTGGCAAAGGAATTAATGCATGAGGTAGTGATACCAAGGCAAGGCAAAAATAAAGTGTGCAGAGGCAGGCTAATCGTGCAAAAGCATGCGCGCAAGGAAGACTTGACATGACATTGGGGTGCAGCGGAGGGCCATTTGTGTGGGAATTGGAAAAGGCTAACAGCAGCTGCAATGCACCCCAGAGAAAGACATTGGCACCTGACTAAAGCCAAGGCACGCACATGGGTTGCAAGCTCCAACTTTGAAAAAATCAAATGCAGTTACAAGGCACATGTTGTGCACATGAGCAGCAATTGGCCTTTGTTCAAATCTGGTAGGTGGTTACCATAATATTTTTGGAGCCTTATTTCATTATCTTGGCATGATCTATCACGATCCTCTTAGTTGGGGGATGCCAACTACACTAGGCAAAAATAGTGGGTTGTGTAGAATAAGTGTCTAGACCTAAGAGCAATAAGTGTAAAGGCAAAGGGTCGTCACATGTTCTTTGAATGTGCAACACACTTATGCTTGTATGAACATGTGAGAGTACATGTTTGATTTAGGAAAGAGTTCCTAAGTCTGTTTTCAAGAATGAAAATGCCTAAGGCTAATTGTAGTTGTATGAGAAAATCTAAGGGTCGAGAGTGATCTTCTTATATACGGCATTGTACTTTGACTTTGAGTTTCTTTGTATGATCGAGTTAAACACAAAGTTAGGAAAAGAGTTTTCTATATATTGTGCCTTGTGTTCTTGTTATTTATTGTTGCCTTTACTTAAACTTGTTGCTTAAATCATTCATAAACTTACTACGTTGAAAGCTCTCTAAAAATATTCTATATCCAAAATTGTTGAAATTTTGACTAAGTGTTGTGGGAAGGCTTATGTTGAGCATGAGGCCTGGCTGTCACACTGGCTGGTTTTTGGCGGATAAAATTTAGTCCTGTGAATGGCATCGAACTAAACTAGAATAGAAATTCTATAACCTTCTGCAAATCTCGCTTCGAGAATTAGAATGAACAGTTTGGAGGGGGGCGTCGCTGCAGTCTGCTCTAGGAAAATAGGCAATAGCAATCTGTGTTAGCAAATCATTTGGGCGAAACATACCAATATTAGCAAATAACTTGTGTTTTTTTTAATCATTATAAAAAAGTGATTCTGGGCGTAAAATTATAAAATAAGTATTTTTCTTTTTTGAAAAATAAACACCCCTAATTTCTTCATTCCTTGCTGAAACAATCAACACTACTGTGCAGTTGAGTGTCTCTTTTTCCACAATAATTATGTAACAATAAAAAGACAAGGAAATGTGAGTTACTTAAAACTACTCCCATCGATTAATTTTACTTGATTTTTTGACCTTTTTTCCATAGTCATAATATATGATTGTTTAGATATCAAAAAGGAATTAATTTGTTTTTCAACAATTACTCTGGAGTAAAGAGACTAGGAGTATTTGTTATATTTTTAATGAATAAATTAAGATTAATATGTTTAATTTTTTGCTAATTACCAATAAAAGATGAATTCTTTAATATGTGTGAAAACGATTAAAAAATCAATTAAATTGGACCGAGGGAGTACTATAATTTGAGCTTTTCTATTTCCTTATTAATTATGTAAAGGGAAATTACCAGCTATGTAATTCTACAAACTTTCCTAACAAAAAATAGCCAAAACAAAATGTCTACTAAAAAAGGCTCGAATGTCATTTTTGTCCCAAATAGTTTCAATTAATGTCAGTTTTTTTGTGTCCATTATTTTTCGTATAAAAAATCGAGTTTTCTCTCTCTCTTTTTCTCTCTCTCTCTCTCTCTCTGCAATTTTTCCAAAATTCAACAAAAATTGCTGAAATTGACGACAAAATAAGATACATTTCGGTTATTTTCGTCTGATTCCAGGTAATTTCGAGTAGAAAACCTCTTATTTTGTATATTTTTTTGATTGCATGTGTTTTTGTAGAATGGATGTTGCTTTTCTTTTGGTCTTCACAAATTTATTTAACCTTTTGTTCGTATATATTTTTTTTAAAAATTTTCATTCAACCTAGTTTAAATTTAGAAATAGAGCAATATGAGAAGACAAACTCGTTCGATGAGTTCATCACCTTATTCAAAGTCGGTTTCAATTGAGAAATCGAGCAACGTGAGAAGTGAAACCAGGTCGATGAGTTTATCTCCTCATTCAAACCCGATTTTATTTGACAAATCGATTGATGAACAAAATATGTGAAGACAAAATCGTTCCGACAGTATTAATGTGTTAGAAATTCGAAAGGATATTGTTGAAAAATCTCAGAAAAAGAAGAGCAAGAGGGTTATAATGGATGCTGATCAAGGTAAAAGAAAACGTGTCGTGGAGGAGGAAGTGAATTTGGGTGTCAAGCCAAAAAAAAAAACAAGGTTCAGAAGGCAGAAAAAGTTAAAATTCATGACAAAGCACGTAAGGTAGATACAATTTCAGTTATACTTTTTTCTATTGTTGACTCTTCTTTTAAAATTTAGATTTAGTTCGTATTTGTTTGTTTTTAATTCATGTCATGTATTTGTAGCCTTGGAAGATTGATATTCCAGTTGGTGAGCCGTTTTCTGTTACTCATTGGTCATCATACACTAATGTGGATATTGTATCGGTTTTATGGTCAAGTTGACTGATGTCCAGCTTCGGATGTTTAGAGAAAGTTATTTTGGCTATTTACCTTGAGTTGCTATCTAGGCACAACTTATTCGTTCTTTAATATTTAGGGAGCTGGTTCAAGATAAGTGTGATCAATTTTATGTGAAATTGAATGACGAATATGTTTTATGTTTTGGTCTTTGAGAATTTGGTATTGTAAGTGGTTTAACCTGTTGTGGTAATAAACATGTTAAGGGTAAATTCAGTGGACCCAATAGGTTGGCGGATACTTATTTTTCTTGTTTTGAAGTGGTGTCAAAGAAGTCTCTTATTGATTATAATGAGATGAAGAAATGGTAGTCTGATGAAGACGCAGTTAAGATTGCAATCATTTATTTCATAAACACATTTCTAATGTCCATTCAGGCTCAGAAGACATTCATAACTAAATGTTATTTCCATCTTGTTGAGAATGGTGAGTATGTGTCGTTTCCATGGGGTAAGATTGCGTTTCGAGCTTTGATGAAGTCGGTGAGGGACAGATTGATGGGAAAGTCTGAGTTTTATAGGATTGGTGGATTTTCTCTTGCATTACAGGTGTGGTTCTATGAATGTTGCACTGTAGTTGATCAAAATTTTGTTGTTCACGTTGGAGATCATGCACCATGCATATTGAATTGGGAAATGACAGACAGGCCAATGCGTGAGGACTTCTCTATAAGGTTTCTTCAATAGCACAGGGAATAAGGTACCATCATTTATGTCTTGATGGGAAATACATTTATAATACAATATAATTCATTATGATACATCAAATATATAGTTTTTATATATCTTTGATACATCTAAGACTGAATCACTTTTGGTTACCTTTGTAGTTTAAAAATATCTCTCCGACAATTGAAGAGCTAAGGAGATATACTTTGCCTGTTGAAGTTACCGATGAGTATCGAAAATATTTAACATCACGTAACCAGGGAAAACTTCCTATTGATGATAGTGATTATTTTGTCACACCACCCCTGAAACACATTAAGGAGCCTGTCCCACTAAAAACGGTGCCAAAAAATATGCCAGGTGTCCAACCTGTTGATTATGACCGTGAGTTGCAGAAGTTGAAAGCTGATGTGAAGCAAGTATTGGTATTTTGATATATTTTTTTGAAAGTATTGTTCAAACTTTATATTTAAAGTCTATTATATTTCTTATTTGTTTCATATTGTAGCTCAATGAGTAGTTAAATTCCTTTATGGATTATGTTTCTGATAAATTCAAGTAGCTCCATGAGTTGATAAATTCCTATATGGATTATGTTTCTGATAAATTCAAGTAGCTCCATGAGTTGATAAATTCCAAGGTATGTGTTTCTTTTCCATTGTGAATTTCTTTTTACTTTTTAGTTAACTTACTATATCCTTTTTTTTTAAAATAGCTTGGTGCAAGCGAAGCCAAATATGGTGCACATCCAGAGGAAGACAACAGTGGTCGTCAAGATAATAATGATTTTGTGAGCAATATGGAGTTTAGTGACAATGAAGATGTTGAAATGGATGGTTGTCAGGTGTGTTTAGTTAAGCATTATGCACTTTCCCCTTTTCTTTTCTTTGTTGTTTTTGATAATTCGATTTTTTTTTAGAAATATGTCGCTGGAAGTGAAGGCAAAAATGTTCCACATTCTCAAAGAGATACTAGTATAGCAGATCACTTAGGTGTCAATGCTATGGAAGGACCTTCTGGTATAAAAGTTGACATGTTTGTTGCTAAAGTAACTTTCACACCAGATGTAGCACATGATGGTGTTATTGGTGAAATTGCAGATGCAGCAGCAGGGGAGACGGAGGAAGAATCTAAGAAACAAAATGTTCCTAAATCCTGGACTGGTGCTATTTGTGCGACTGCACGTGTTGATGCAGCGATAGGCGAGACGAAGGAAGAATCTGAGAAACAAAAGGTTCCTAAATCCCGGACTGATAATTTTTGTGCGACTGCAAGTGTTGATGCAGCAGTAGGGGAGACGGAGGAAGAATCTCAGAAACAAAAGGTTTCTTAATCTTGGACTTGTGCTGTTTGTGCGACTGCAAGTGTTGATGGGGCGGCAGGGGAGATGGTTCTGTACAATGCTGAATGACTTCCTGAAGTATCGCCGCAAATGAATAAAAGAAAGAGATGTCCTGACAAGGCCGTGCAGTCTCCGTTCATTACTATATTTGATTCTGATTCCAGTATAGGTGTTGTTGCAGCAAAAGGAGAAAGGCAAATTTATGCTATTAAGCATTCTTTTCAGAGAAAAATCGAAACTGGCGTTAACAGGTCTTTGTTGAATGTATTTGCTGCGTGGGTCAGAGAAGGGAAGTCGAGAAAGAAGTTTGTTTCCAACTTCTGAGGTTTTTTCAGCTTTATATTTTAATATATTGTCACTTATAGCATTATTTTATATCAAATCACTGTACTATTTTGTGTATATATGTTACCAGGAATAAAATTTACCGGAAGCATGTTAGTGAACTCAATCTTGCATATAATCTTGGTGTATTTCATATTGATGACAAAAAATGATTTTACACTTTGTCATATAATGGTTAGCCCTTCGATGACTTGGTATGTAAGAATTAAATTTTGCAGTTTTTTTTTAATTTTAACCAGTGTACACATGAACACTTAGTCCTCTTAAGTTAGAACAGATTATTAATTGTTATTTCCTGGCACAAGAGATAGCAGTGAGCATTCATGTTCCTTTGTCTTCTGTGATTTTGGTTTGAAAAATCGTAGCTGCTTAAAGCTTACGAGCCTTTAGTGATTAGTTATTTTTTATGTTTTGTTTCAGCACATTGATATTTTGTTCTATTATCTGAGGAAGAAGGGGAATTATGACTAGGGGTGAGCATTCGGTATTGCGGTTCGTTATTTAAGAATTTCGGTTCGTTATTACGGTATTTGGTTTATCAATTGTGTATATCAAATACCGTACCAAAATATTTCGGTACTGTTCGGTATTTCTTATTTTCATTCAGTACGGTTTCGGTTTAAACTAAATCTATGTTATAGGCTTCTGCATATTTAAATCTGTAGCTTTTCGGGTTGAAATGATATAAAGACAACTCCAAAAATAGATTGCAGATAACAAATATGTAAAAGAGAGAGGATAAAAAGTACGAAACAAAATCATTTATTTGTTAATTATAAATCTGTAAAATATATTTTTGCTACAAAGAAATTCAAGTTTGAAGCAAAATAATCTTTTCTCATGTTCCACGTAACACAAGCATAGTCTTGTCTTTCACTCTTACTTCAAAGATAGAGAAGCACAATATAATTTTCTAGAGAAATATGGTACTATGCAACCAATATTTTGCTAATCTTTCCAAATCAACCATTCTGAGACTTTTTTTAAATTTTTAAATTCCTATTACATATTGGGATGTGAAATGGAACAAGGAAGAGATGAGACTTTGATTAATTCATCTCTTTGTCTTAGATTTTCGTCAATATCATTAAACTGTGTAAACTTGAATTCGATGTTTTCAAATTTTGTCAAGTTTTAACAGATCGTGAGATTAAGAATATAAAGAGAAATGTGAAAGCCAAAGTGAGAATCATGAATTACACATTGCAGTATGGAGAACTATTAGCAATCTGGGGGAGGGGATGAAGAAAAGAGATAAGTTATTGGGCTAAAAAATTTAAAAAAAAATGTTGGGCTTGGACTAAACTATTTCAGTATACCGAAATACCGAAATATCAAAAACTCAATACCGTATACCGAACCAAAATACCGAAATTTCTATACTGAAAAAATCAAAATACCGAAAAAATTGTAACCGAAATACCAAATTAATTCGGTTTAGTTCGAAATTTAGTTTTTTGGATTTTATGTCCACCCCTAAGTATGATAAAGACCTACCTGTAACATTCACCACCACAGATTAGTATTTCGACGAGAAAATTAATGAGTTGTGGCAGGTGTTTATTGATACAGAAAGAGACGATGATGTGTGTGCTCCTGTGACGACCCGACCCGTCGTCTCATGTGTAATTGCTCAGTTTCCCCCATTTCATACTTCTTCATATTTCGTTATTGGTATGGGGTGTGTTAGAGTTGATTTGGATTGGTTTTGATAAGAAATGAGACACTTAGTTTCTTTAAGGAAAGCTTAAGTTGGAAAAGACAACCGAATGTTGACTATTGAGTTAGAGGGATTGGATGTGATTTTCCGTGACTCAGTTAGCTTCAGGAGGTAATTTGTAACTTAGGAGCGCAATCAGAACTGATATTGGAGGTCCAGTGTAGAGTTAGGCTTGAATTGGCGAAGTTGAATTTTGGCGAATTCCGGTTGATAGGTGAGATTTTGATCCGAGGGTCGGAATAGAATTCTGAGAGTTCTTGTAGCTCCATTAGGTGATTTTGAATATGTGTGCAAACTTTCAGGTCATTCGGACATCGTTTGGTCGGGTTTTTGATCGAATGTGAGTTTCGGAAGTTTTGAAGAAACTTAAGCTTGAATCCAACGCGAATTGATGGTTTTAGTGTTGTTTGATGTGTTTTGATGATTGGAACAAGTTCGTATGATGTTTTGGGTTATTTTGGTGCTTTTGGTTGAGGTCCCGGGGGCCTCAGGGTGATTTCAGATGGCTAACGGGATGAAATTTGGAGTTGAGAAATTTGCAGGTTTTGGCTGGCATCAAGTATTTCCGCATCTGTAGAAAGGAACCGCAGATGTGGTTGCGTAGGTGCGGTGCTGGTTGAGGAAGGAAGGAACCGCAAATGCAGAAGGGAATGCGCATCTGCGAGGCCGCAGATGCGGTTGGCGAATCGCAGAAACGAAGGGGCGGAGTTAGATATTTCCGCAGAAGCGGAAGTTATTCGCATATGCGGGGTCCGCAGATGCGGAAGTGTGACCGCAGAAGCAATTTTGGATTTTTAATGAGATTCTGCATAAGCGGAAGATGACCGCAGATGCGGTGGTCGCGAATACGGAAAAAGGACCGCAGATGCGGAAATCCCTGTTATCAGAAGGGTTTTAATGTTCATTTTTGTTCCGCGAAGCTTAGTCCATTTCCTCCATTTTTAAGCAAGCTTGAGAGCACTTGGACGGAATCGAAGGGGTATTTCGACTAGGTGTGATTGGATGTAAGTTCCTTGGCCTAAATTCAGGAAATCATGATAGATTTAACATGGAAATTTTGTGAAATTCATCAAAACGGAGTAAAGCTAGGGCTTGAGTTTTTGACATTTTAAATTGGGATTTTATAGGTCATTTTAGCTGGGATTTGGGAGTTCTTGCTATGTATGAACTCGTGGAAAGACGAGGAATCCGGTAATGTAAGTTTTGTAATTTTTCGAGAAGCGGGCCCGGGGCTCGGGTTTTGCTAGTTTCGAGATTTTTGCTATTTCTCGATTTCTTTCGATTGGGTATTGTCCCCTTAGAATATTGTGATGCAATTGCTCTTATTTTTGTTAGATTCGACGCGCGTGGAGGCCGGTTTGAGGGGCAAAGGCGTCGCGGGCTAGAGATTTCACCGGTTCGAGGTGAATAATGATTGTAAATGATATCCTGAGGGTTTAAAACCCTGGATTTGCACATCGTAATGCTATATTGAGGTGACTTGCACGCCGGATATTGAGTTTTAACTGATATTTGAACTATTGATTGAGCTTAGCATTTTTGTTTTAATGATGCCTAAGGGACTTATGACTATTTTGGACTGATTGAGGGCAAGGGCCATGATTGAGGATCTGATGAGTGATGTTAGGAGGCTTTCAAGCCTTGAGTGATTGGTGAGGAGGATTTTAGGACTCGAGTGATTGGTGAGGATGCTTTCAGGCCTCGTATTAATATTGTTCAGGCTTTCAGGCCTTATTGATAGCGCTTGGGCTGTAGGAGCCCCTCCGGAGTCTGCACACCCACAGTGAGCGCGGGTACCCATCTGAGTGAGAGTGAGCCTATGGGGCTGATGTTGTACTGTGTGACTGATACTGAGCCCGAGGGGCTGATACTGATCTAAGTGATGTGACACTATGCCTGAGGGGCTGATACTGATTTGAGCTGTGCCAGAGGGGCGAACTTTTATGTGCTCATCTTGCATACTTATTTGCCTCCTTACCTGTTATACTGTAGTATTTATGCTCGAAGGACGAATTTTCTGTGCCTATCAACACTAACTGTTTGAAATCATTTTTGTAATTATTGAAAAGACCGTTTTCAAAAGGGATTTGAACTGAGCCAATGCATTTCTAAAGACATCACATATTTCACTATCTTTCTTAGAAAATTGTACCCAGCTTCTATACAGCAAATTTGTTATCATAGGTGAGCCAGGTGACCGCTAGCGTCCGCGGCACCAGATCTTCTCCCTTATTTTACGTTGTTCGTGTTACTTTCAGACTTTGTTTATATTTCCAAACTTGTAGTATTTTAGTGAACTCTATAGTAGCTCATGACTAGTGACACCCCGATGTTGGGCTGTGACGGGATGGTTCCCTGTTGTTATCGTTGTTTTCCTCTCTTTTGTATATGCTAATCACGTTTTAACTTTATAAATGTTAAATAACTATTAAAATGAAGCATTTGTTTTGTTGGCTGGCCTTGTCTTCACGAGAGGCGCCATCACGATCGGATTTGGGATTTGGGTCGTGACAAGTTGGTATCAGAGCCTAGGTTACTAGATCTCACGAGTCATGAGCAGGTTTAGTAGAGTCTCGCGGAACGGTACAGAGACGTCTGTATTTATCCTCGATAGGCTGCAGAACCTTTAGGAAAGCTTCACTTTGTTGGAATTCTTATCGTGCGTACTTGATTCAGTTTGAGATATAACTCTTGAAAATTCCTTCCACACGTCTGTATGTGCACATGAGTGCTCAGTATTGTATGTGCCTCGATGGCTTGTGATTCCCCGATCAAAGGGCGAGATGTAATCTCCATGAGTTTGATGTTGGGCCAGTCTGGAGGACTTGAGGCCGGATCTTGCCTATGCCTTGAGCACTAAGGTGCTGATTGTGTGAGCAAATGTTTTGAACTTTCAGTATTGTCCTTATTAGCAGGAATGGCGATTGGATATCCCTGTGATGAGTATGTTAGTGTTGTGAGATGTATCTATGTGACTTGGTAGTGACGAAGAAGTCTGCTGGAAAATGGATGAACTGTTAAGTGCTCGTTTCCAATTGTGATTTGTTGTGTAGCCCCGAATTATGGGCACGTGAAGAATATTTTCGTATCTCCTAGTTGAGAAGTGAAATACATTACGTGTGGTGATATGAGTTCAGACTTAGAAAAACTAAATGGCTGTGTAACGTATATGATGGTGGAAGGTGTGCTAAAATACTAAACTGAGGTGAAGCAGGTGGGTTATCTCCTGCAGAGTGTTCTTAAGTGGTACGATTCTTATGTATATTGTGACAAGATCTCATGTGTAATTGAAAGGTACGTGTTGTAATTGGAAAATTTTGGGTCACTTCAAAGAGTGGACTCAGCTGATGCGGGGATGAATGCGAGGTTTGTAGAGAATTTTATGTAACGACCCGACCGGTCATTTTGAGAAATCAAGCCCCGTTTGGCGACATAAGGCCTCGAACAGCTTCGAAATATGAGTATCGACTTGCGTGATTGGTGGAATTCGGCTTTCAGATGGTTTAGAGTCAAATGTAGAGAAGAAACCTTGTTTTGGAAGTTAGAACGGTGAAAAGTTCACCGGAATTGGACTTTTGGGCAAACGACCCTAGAATGAGCCGTGGATGATCTCAACAACTTCTTATGGTGATCTTGGACTTAGGTGCATGCCCGGATTCAGATTTAGAGGTCCGTAGAGTAAGTTGAGGCATTTCTGCAAAAGTTGAAGTTGGAAAATGAAGAAGTTTGACCCATAGTTGACTTTTGAGATATCGGGGTCGGAATGCGATTTCGAGAGTTGGAACGGCTCCGTTATGTCATTTTGGACTTGTCTGCAAAATTTGGCGTCATTCCTAGTTGAATTGATAGGTTTCGACATGAGATTCGTTATTTGAAGACTTGGAAGTTCATAAGATTGATTTTTAGTTTTGATTCGTCATTTCGATGTTGTGTTATGTGATTTGGGACTTCAAGCGAGTCCGTGTTAGGTTATATGACTTGTGTGTGTGATTGGTTGAGGTCCCGGGGGCCTCGGGTATGTTTCGGATGCTCAACGGGTAAATTTTAAAGTTAGAAGAAAAATTGCAGTAGGCCTTCTGGTATTTTTGCTTCTGCGGCTTGGGAAGCGGAGCCGCAGAAGCGGCTTGTGTAACCGCAGGAGCGAAAAGTGGGCGTTGGCTTGGAACCGCAGAAGCGGTGTAAGTTCCGCAAAAGCGAACTCGCTTATGTGATTGGTGGACCGCAGAAGCGGGTTATCATCTAATTGAGAAAAACTGCAGAAGCGGTTGGTTTTCCGCAAAAGCAGGACCGCAGAAGCGGTCCCTGGATTGCAAAAGCAGAAATCACGGGTATGAAATAGAATAATCCGAGAGTTTGTTTCAAAAATTGGAAAATTAATTGGGAGCTCGGGAGAAGTCGATTTTGGGTGGATTTTGATGAGAATATTAGTGGGTAATGTTTCTTTAAACTCATTTAGTTGTTTTCTATCAATATCTAGTTGAATCCACCATTAAAATTTGAATCCAAGGTCAAAATTGTGGAAGATTGGATGAACCTTCTTAGACTTAGTTATTGTGATTTGAATGGGCATTTGACCTCCGATTTGGGAGATTTTTATATGGTTGGACTCGTAAGAGTACGAGTGTTCTAAAAATGTAAAAATTATTCAATTCCGAGACGTTGGCTGGAGGGGCATTTTGGTCATTTTACCTATTTTCGCGCCCTAGCTCTAAATTTTATAGTGGAATCAGTTGTTTGCAATATTATTTACAATGTGCGATTTAATTGACTAGATTTGGGCCATTTATAGTCGAGAACTCGTGGCAGGAACGTGTTTGCTAGTTGATGTTAGCCGGTTCGAGGTAAGTATCTTGCCTAACCTTGTGTGGGGGACTTCCCCTTAGGATTTGAGTCTTCTATGTTGATTGTATTCCTTGCACGCGAGGTGACGAGTGCGTGTTCGGATTTATTTGTGGTGAATTGATCCTTTTGGCTTTTAGATCCTTGCAATCACCAAATATGAATTTGTACTTGAGCCGATTGATGAAAATCATGTTTTACTTAAGTTGTTAACATTTAACTTCCTTTCTTATTTACTTTATATTACTTGAAGCCTATTACTTGTGTTAGACTAGGAAAGCATGCCTATCTGATATAATTGTCTAATTGCTAAGTTGTTTAATCGTACTAAGTGAAGCATGCTAGGCTAGTACTATCAGCTACTCCATTTTTCATATTTATCCCTTGGTTTGTTTCTGGCTGAGATTGCACTTTTATTTTGAGACTACGGGACGGTATCCCAGGATATCCCCCTGCACTTTTATTTTGGGACTACGGTACAATATCCCGGGAGATCCCCCTGCACTTTTATTTTTGGACTAAGGGACGGTATCCCGGGAGATCGATTGGACAGTTGAGGAGAGGGCTACAGGACGGTATCCTGGGAGACCGTCATTAGTATTTGAGATTTAGTGGTGTTTACCCTGTGTTTCTGTTTTATCCTAGTAGTTATTATTGTTTCGTTGATTTGCCTTATTACACTGCTGCATTTATCATTCTTGTCAGATTTCCACCCTGTTAAATTATTGCTATTGTGATGCACGAGGTTTCTGTCGTGCGGTTGTTGATATTGTGATGCACGAGGTTTCTGCCGTGTGGTTGATGATATTGTGATGCACGAGGTTTCTATCATGCGGTTTTTGATATTGTGATGCACGAGGTTTCGATCGTGCGGTTGTTGTTGAAATGTTGCACGAGGTCTTTGTCGTGCTATTATTGTTATTGATGTTTTGCACATGCGGCGTAATAAGGCGGGATATGTGATATGCTTATATGTGGGTTGCGCATATGGCGGAATAAGGTGGGACATTGTTATGAACGTGTGGCGAAATATGGCGGTGCCTATTATATTATTTATTGCACATGTGGCGAAATAAGGAGGGCTATGTCAGGGATTGATTGTATAGAGTTGTGACGGCCTGTTGAGGCATTCCTATTTGTTTCTATTGTAATTGTGGATTGTTTACCTGTATGAACGTTACCGCTTGGGAGTTGTGAGGGAATATCGTACGTGCGGTCCGTCCTCCTTTTCATGTCTGCTGGCTGGTAGAATTTTGTTATAAATATTTGCACAAGCATACACGTAGCTGAGCACTCCTATTAGAGGTGAATTCCTCCTGATTTTTTTTCTAAGGGTGGAGATATGCCTCGCTGATCCATTATATTTGGGAGAGTGGCCCTAGTTAGCTAGTTAGTTGTCAGTATGACCATGAGATTGATGGGGCACATGATGCCTATTGTTAGATATCAGATGCTGGGTTTTCGCAAGTTGTGGTTAGTCCGAGATAGTGAAATTGTGAAAAAAGTGGGATAAGACCTTCTGTGAACATCATTGTACAATATAAGTTATTGACTTGTTTCTTTTCTTGCTATGTTGTGGCCTTAGGATTTGGGTCGTGATTCTACCGTCGTTTTGTATCATCGTTTATTATATTCTTGTTGTTAATTGTTGTATTTGTCCCTTATTGTTAATTGTAGCATTTTTGGTCGTTCACGCATTCTTTACATATTCACATGTCATTACCATTATTCCTATGATTATACTGTTTATCGACCGGTAGGTGCCTTGACTGTTCCTCGTCACTACCCCATCGAGGTTAGTCTTGGTACTTACTGGGCACCGCCGTGGTGTGCTTATACTACTCTTCTACACATTTTTGTTATGCAGATACAGGTGCTCCCGTTCATTTCTGTCTGCCTTGGAAGGAGGCGTATTGGTAGAGACTTCAAGGTATATCTGCTACGTCCGCAGACCGAGGAGTCCCTTTCCAACTTTTCTGTAATAAGTATAGTTATTCCAATATTTTTCTCCTTTGTATAGATATTCTTGAGTCAGAGCCTCTTATGTATCCCTTAGCTTGTGATGTGTGAGTTTCCGGGTTTTGGGAAGTTTTGTTAGCTTTGAGAATTGTTGTGGTATGTGCCGAACGACACCTTAAACCCTATTTATTTTACCAGTTCAGTTTTATTTAGTTTCTTCCGCAAATTTTGGTTTATCTTCCGCATTGTTAGGCTTACCTAGTCATAGGGACTAGGTGCCATCACGACATGTTTATGGAGGGTAAACTGGGGTCGTGACAAGATGGTATCAGAGCTCTAGGTTCATAGGAGTCACAGATCATAAGCCGGTTTATTAGAGTCTCGTGGATCGTTACGGCGACGTGCTTATCTGCGAGAGACTATGTAACCGTTAGGAAAAATTCAATTTCACTTAATTACCCTGTCGTGCGAGATTTTTGACATCCATAACCCTAAACCTCTATCTTATACTCTCTCACAGATGGCGAGGACACGTACTACTCGAGGTGATCAGGCACCTATGCCCCCTGCTGTAGCCGTCGGAGGTCGGGGCCGGGGTAGAGTTCGAGGACGCGCACGAGGTGCAGTGAGAGCGTCTGCACGAGCTGCCGCCGAGGTACCACCAGCAGATCCAGCCGGATTCAAGGCACCTAACACGCCCACTGCTACTACTACCCTAGCTATTCAGGAGACTTTGGCACAGTTCATCAGTATGTACACCTCTTTGGCTCAGGCAGGATTGCTTCCCCTTGCTGCAGCCGCATCCCAGGCCGGGGGAGGAACACAGACTCCTGCCGCCCGCGCTCCTGAGCAGCGAGCGCATGTTGAGCAGGTTCCAGAGATTATTCATGCGCCACCTGCAGCACCAGTTCAGCCTGAGGGTATGGCAGCGGCTTCCGAGCAGGAGCAGATGAGACTAGAGAGGTTTAAGAAGTATAATCCTTCGGTGTTTAGTGGATTAGCATCAGACGATGCCTTGGGGTTTTTTGAAGAGTGTTACTGTATTCTCCGTACTATGGGTATCTATGTATCGAGCGGGGTTTCCTTCACTACTTTTCAGCTTCGAGGAGCCGCCTATGATTGGTGGCACACCTATGAGTTAGACAGTCTTGACGAGACATTTTCACTGACTTGGACTCAGTTTTGAGATATGTTCCTGAGAGAGTTTGTACCTCAGAGCCGCAGGGATGCATGGAGCACGGAGTTTGAGCTTTTGCACCAAGGTGCTATGACCTTCTCGGAGTATGCTGTCTGTTACACTAGTTTGGCTAGACATGCCTCAGCATTGGTTTCTACTGTTCGCGAGAAGGTTTGCCGGTTCATTGAGGGGCTTATTCCTAGCATCAGGTCTAGCATGGCCCATGAATTGGAGATAGATATTCCATATCAGCAGGTGGTAAACATTGCTAGGAGGATAGAGGGTATGCATGCTAGAGAGAGAGAGGGCAGGCAGGGTTAGGGGAGAGAGAGCATACGAGATCAGGAGGGAGAGTTTGAGGAGGCGAGGAGTCCTCGTAGACCGAGGAGATATAAAGGTCCTTATTTTGGAGGTAGGGTGCATCATGGTAGAGGTTTTGCGGGCCAGCCAGTTCAGTTCGCATTTCAGACTCAGCATGGTAACTCAGGTGATCATGGGTCTCGGAGTACCCGTACCGCACAGTTCCCACCACCCCGTAAGCAGAGAGGGTGTTTTGAGTGTGGAGATACTAGCCACATAGTGAGAGATTGTCCCAGACTTTGGACCGGTGTGTCCCAACGAGGTATTCAGGAAGATAGAGGGAGCCCAAGGAGGGGAGGCCCGGCTCGTTGATGTGTTCCATATGGTAGGCTTGAGGCCGGTGCGCCAGTTGAATGACAATCAGGTACGGATTTGGTTTATTGTTGAGGGGAACTATCTGTAGCCCATCACAGTTCTACTTATCAGGCGGATTTCTTTGTTTGTTGCTCCATTTGTGGGAGAGCTTCATGATTTGCACTCCGTCTATGTGATTACCCTGTTGGGAGGTTTTATGAGTGATAGCAGTGTCTATCGTCTTATTTTTAGCCATTGTCAAGAGTTACGAGGCTAGTAGTATTTTCCTGTTGTCTGTTTTGGTAGGCTTGATGTGACTTCTAAGCATTCTTAGTTACGAGCTGTGATTTCTATGCTCCACCAGTGTGGGAGCTGGTTTGTATTCAAAATTGTAGACGGAATTGATCTAGGGAGAGTCTCAAGATGGGTTGATGTGAGCCCTGCTTGTGATTTAGTGTTGAGGCGGGACCCTCGTGATTTCAGGTGATTGATATGTTGAGACCGGGCTGTGTACTGCGGTGAGAGGTTATATCAGTATAGATCATTGTGAGTCTTTTATATTCTTTCATTCTTTCTTGTTAGATTTTTTTGTTGATTTGTGTTTCAGAAGAAATTGTGCTAGTTTGGTTTGGTTGTTAGTTCCCCTATGTGTTTCCTTTCTTATACTCAGTCATTTCCCTTCTATGCTTCTTGAGTTTAACTTGTGGGATATGTACCCATTGGTATTGGCTGAGGTTTGGTTATTCGGGTGTCTGTTATGCAATTTTCGTGGGTTTTATATCATCTCCAGTGTTGTGGAGGTTTGAAAAGTGTTCCTGTAGAATATGAGGCTTATGGCCGGTACGAATTTGATCTCAGGCAAGTATTGCTACCAGAAATGTGATTGTGGACCTATGTGTGATGTGTCATGTTGTGTGGTTGTACACTGTGTGTGTTGGCTTGTATTGAAATAGTTGGTTGAGACTGATATCGGACATGGTTTTAGGATCGAGTCTTTTGGAAATGGATGGAAGGTGAGAATTCTAGCTTGAAGGCTTACTGGTATTGCTAGGAAGGTTAAATTTCAGTTGAGATGGTGACGTCAGGCTTAAGTGGATTGGGGTGACGTGGGATCACCCGCCGGTGTATGTTGGAAGTGCGCACTTAGTGAATTGAGGACATCGAGGCGAATCTTAGCACGTTCGTGGACGAACGTTGGTTTTAAGAGGGGGAGGATGTAACGACTCGACAGGTCATTTTGAGAAATCAAGCCCCGTTTGGCGGCATAAGGACCGAAACAGCTTCGAAATATGAGTATCGACTTGCGTGCATGGTGGAATTCGGCTTTCAGATGGTTTAGAGTCACATGTAGAGAAGAAACCTTGTTTTGGAAGTTAGAACGATGAAAAGTTGACCGGAATTGGACTTTTGGGTAAACGACCCTGGAATGGGCAGGGATGATCTCAACAGATTCGTATGGTGATTTTGGACTTAGGTGCGTGCCGAGATTCAGATTTGGAGGTCCGTAGAGTAAGTTGAGACATTTCGGCGAAAGTTGAAGTTGGAAAATGAAGAAGTTTGACCCACAGTTGACTTTTAGGATATCGAGGTCGGAATGCGATTCCGATAGTTGGAACGGCTCCTTTATGTCATTTTGGACTTGTCTACAAAATTTGGCGTCATTCATAGTTGAATTGATAGGTTTCGGCATGAGATTCGTTATTTTAAGACTTGGAATTCCATAAGCTTGATTTTTAGTTTTGATTCGTCATTTCGATGTTGTGTTATGTGATTTGGGACTTCGAGCGAGTCCGTGTTAGGTTATATGACTTGTGTGTGTGATTGGTTGAGGTCCCGGGGGCTTCGGGTATGTTTCGGATGCTCAACGGGTAAATTTTGAAGTAAGAAGAAAAATTGCAGCAGGCCTTCTGGTATTTTCGCTTCTGCGGCTTGGGAACCGCAGAAGCGGCTTGCTAACCGCAGGAGCAAAAAGTTGGCGTTGGCTTGGGAACCGCAGAAGCGATGTAAGTTCCGCAGAAGCGAACTCGCTTCTACGATTGGTGGACCGCAGAAGCGGTTGATTGGCAAATTGAGAGAAACCGCAGAATAGGTTGGTTTTCCGCAAAAGCGGGACCGCAAAAGCGGTTCCTGGACTGCAAAAGCGGAAATCACTGGTATGAAATAGAATAATCCGAGGGTTTGTTTCAAAAATTGGAAAATCAATTGGGAGCTCGGGAGAAGTCGATTTTGGGTGGATTTTGAAGAGAAGATTAGTGGGTAATGTTTCTTTAACCTCATTTAGTTGTTTTCTATCAATATCTAGTTAAATCCACCATTAAAATTCGAATTCAAGGTCAAAATTGTGGAAGATTAGATGAAACTTCTTAGACTTAGTTATTGTGATTTGAATGGGCATTTGACTTCCGTTTTGGGAGATTTTTATATGGTTGGACTCGTGAGAGTACGAGGGTTCTGAAAATGTGAAAACTATTCGATTCCGAGACGTTGGCTGGAGGGGCATTTTGGTTATTTTACCTATTTTCGCGCCCTAGCTCTAAATTTTATAGTGGAATTAGTTGTTTGCAATATTATTTACAATGTGTGATTTAATTGACTAGATTTGGGCCATTTGGAGTCGAGAACTCGTGGCAAGAACGTGTTTGCTAGTTGATGTTAGCCGGTTCGAGGTAAGTATCTTGCCTAACCTTGTGTGGGGGACTTCCCCTTAGGATTTGAGTCTTCTATGTTGATTGTATTCCTTGCACGCGAGGTGACGAGTGCGTGTTCGGATTTATTTGTGGAAAAATTGATC
Source organism: Nicotiana glauca (assembly GCA_026770625.1). Classification (NCBI taxonomy): domain Eukaryota; kingdom Viridiplantae; phylum Streptophyta; class Magnoliopsida; order Solanales; family Solanaceae; genus Nicotiana; species Nicotiana glauca. The sequence goes on from MU693048.1 coordinate 132,249, forward strand.
CTTTAGGCATTTAGATCGTTGCAATCACCGAATATGAAGTTGTACTTGAGCCGATTGATGAAAATCCTATTTTACTTAAGTTGCTAACATTTTTAACTTTCTTTCTTATTTGCTTTATAGTACTTGAAGCCTATTACTTGTGTTAGACTAGGAAAGCATGTCTACCTGATATAATTGCCTAATTGCTAAGTTGTTTAATCGTACTACGTGAAGCATGCTAAGCTAGTTCTATCTCCTACTCCGTTTTTCATATTTATCCCTTGGTTTGTTTCTGGCTGAGATTGCACTTTTATTTTGGGACTACGGGACGGTATCCCCGAAGATCCCCCTGCACTTTTATTTTAGGACAATGGGACGGTATCCCGGGAGATCCCCCTGCACTTTTATTTTGGGACTACGGGACGGTATCCCGGGAGATCCATTGGACAGTTGA